>JAADYB010000084.1:0-46466 GCA_023338075.1 Phytopythium litorale
AGCATTGTGAGACACACACTCTACGTGTGGCTCTACGTGTGAGCTTCACTCCTGGTTGGAAGAATGCACCCAAAATAGCTCACAAGCCCAAATACATTTGAATTCGGTACAATGCATTTATGATGGGGAACTCGCTTTTAAGCCCACGCCTTTCACATATGATGGGGCAACCAGCCTTTAGCATGCTGCTGCTGCTGCTGCTGTCGCTGGCCTCGCCTCCACCTGCCAAGCGCGCGCTGCTGCTGTCGCTGGACTCGCCTTTAAGCATGCGCTGCTGCTGCTGGACAGACTCGCTAGCAGCCTCTCAGGCTCGCGGTCGGCGTTTCGGCGGCCAGAAATAGCGCTTCGAGGGTCTCCAGCGGCGAAAACCGCCTCTTGACGAGTTCAATGCGCCATGCGCTGAATGGGCACGCGGTGCACCATGCCTTGTGACGATGCTGTCGCTCGCCGCGGCCTCCTGGGCATCGTGCTGTGGGCTGCGGTCTTCGTGGCAGCAGTCGGAGCTGACGACGTGTGCCTATCGCTCAGCGCTCCGCCGCGAAAGGTACCGCGTTGGCTTGGTTGTTGCCGCCGAGAGGACGAAGACGCTCACGGACCCTCGCTTGTGTGTGCGTCCACGCAGAGCGCGCAGCCGCTCGTGTTCTGCAACTGGTACAAGGCGCAGAGCTGCTGCCTGCCGGCGCACGACGCGGACATCCAGGGCAAGTTCCAGGCGCTCATTGACGCCGGCGACGCGTGCGCCAAGTTCCAGAACCCGGCCAAGCGCTTCCTGGCCGTCGCCTTCTGCCTGGCGTGCGACCCGCGGCAGCCGGCGTTCGTGTCGGCGCCGGCGAACGCGCGCTTCTTCAATGCGAGCCAGCAGACTGTCAAGGTCTGCGCGAGCGTCGCGAACCGCGTGACGCCGGCGCGCTTCGGGGACTGCGGACTCACGGTGCCCGACGACCGCGAGAGCGTGTGCTCGCCCAACTCGCCCGTCGTGCCCGATGTCGAGTGGCCGGACTGCGGCGACGGCCAGTACGTGTGCCAGGACGCGGGCTCCAAGTCGTGGCTCTGCTCGCCTGACCCGTGTGGGGCCGCCAACACGCCCCTGGGCTTCCTCGACGCACCGTGCAACACGAGCGAGCACACGTGCGGAGGCGTCCTCATGTTCCTCAACGACAACCGAGCTGCCAAGCCGCCGGGGATGGAGGACTACGCGGTCGAGATCATCAACGAGCAAGCGTGCATGGCCGAGAACGCGGCGACCAACACCACCGACAGATGCAACTGCCTCAGCAACCCGATGTCCGCCGCGTCTTCCGTGGTCAGGAGGATATGGCAGTGGCCTTTGCTGCTGTTGATGCTGCTGCTGCTGCTGCTGCTCACGTAGATCAGCGTCAAGCAAGATCAACATGAACACCACTGCTGGGATCAAATAGATGTTTCGCTTAGCGCTTTGAGGTCGAGAAGGGAGAGGAGGAAGCAAAATGGGTGGCAAGTGGCTGGCCGCTTCAAGGCCGCATCCCCAGGCCTCCACCACCAGCCGCGCGCTCCTTCTCGCTCTCCGTGCGCACCTCCATCGACTCGAAGCCCTCCCGCTCGTCCTTCTTGTAGGTCGCCGGCTTGGTGCTGTACTTGACGAAGTACGTGCCTTCAATCAGCGCGACAAACTCCGGCCAGAGCTTCAGGTGGCCCAGCATGATCTTCGCCGCGGCCGTGAGCGGGACGGACAGCATCATGCCGACAACTCCCCAGAGCAGTCCCCAGGCGGATAGCGACAGGATGACGACGACCGGCGCGATCTCGAGCTTCTTGCCGAACACCTTGGGCTCGATGAAGTTGCCCACGAACGCGTGGAAGCACATGGGCATGACGATGGCCATGAACTTCTCCATCGGGTTCATCAGCGTCGCCGGCGTGATAGCGATGATGCAGATCGGGAGCACGGACGCGATCATGGCACCGACGTTCGGGATCCAGTTGAGAATGAACGTGAGGATGCCCCAGACGATGGCGAGCCCGACGTTGAGCGACACGTAGACGATCGTGACGAGCAGCGCGACGAAGAGCGAGAGGAAGCACTTGAGCGTCACGAAGCGCTGGATGTCGTGGTCGATCTTGGACCAGACGCCGCCGGCGTCGCTCGCGCGCGTGCGCGTGCAGAGGAAGTAGGTGAGGTAGATGATGGTCACGAACATGACCGAGAACAGGTCCATGGTCTCCGTGATGACGACGCGCGCGAGCTTGTCGATGTTGTCGTGCAGTGTCGTCGTAATGTTCATGGGCAGTCCGATCTGGCTCAGCAGCCGCTCGACGCCCTCCACGAGGTGGTTGTAGCCCGCCTGGTACGCGTTCACGTCGAGCCCGTGCACTGACAGCACCGTGATGTACCCGAGCAGCCCGAAGAAGACCGACACGATGCTGACGGCGCAGAGCGACGCGAAAGCGCGCGAGCAGCCGCGCGACTTGCGGCGCGCGTGCCGTCCGCGCGACGTGCAGATGCACAGAAAGTAGCGCGGCGACACGTCGATCATCTCGACGAGCGGGTCCACGAGGTACCTGTCCGGGAATGGCACGACACAAGCAGTGGTTGGTCAGTTAGTTACTCGTCCTCCGCACCGCCAGGCTCGTCGTGAAGCCGCGTACATGAGGAAGATGGCGAGGAAGAACGGGACGAGCACCGTCTGGAACCACGAGAGCAGGTAGCAGGAGGCCGCGACGCTGGGGAATGCCAGCAAGTGAGTCGGCCGCACTGTGTCAGCTCGCCCAACACGCGCAGAACGCACCCGGTGGCGAGCAACGCCCCCTTGATCTCGAACGCGAGCTGGCGCACGGGCCGCTCGAGCGCCAGCACGACGTCGTGCGCCACCGAGTGGTAGAAGGAGCGCGGCTCGACGTGCGCGGCGTCCCCGTGCGGGCCGAAGCCGCCGCCGACCTGGTGCGTCGCACCGCCGCCGTGGTTGACGAAGTACCCGTCCGAGTACTCCGAGTCGACCGTCACGCTGCTGCTGGCCGACGGCGAGTCCAGCTGCACGTTCGCCAGCGACGAGGACGCGCTGCGGCGCAGCGTCGCGGGCGGCGTCGGCGCCTGGGGCGAGTCCATCTGCGACTCGAGCGACGTGTACGCCACGTCCTTCTTGCCCAGCGTCAGCTTCATCTTGCTGTCTCGACTCGTTGTGGCGGAAGTTGGTTATACGATGCTGGCGGAGGTTACCCGTACCGATGGGGAGTCGGTACATTACCGGTATATCATTAACCGCATTCGATAGAATACCGGTATATTCAGTGTTTCAACGTCGCGCGAAGGTCGCTCGAGCGCCGTCGAGCCTCGACCGCAAAGCCCGGCGACCACGAAAACCACAAAAGGGGGGCCGGAACCTCCGGAATCGAGTCGCCGCCGCCGCAGGAGGAGGAAGGAAGCAGCAGCAGCAGGAGGAGGATGTCGGCGCTGTCGCCCGTGGTGCTGGCGCAGCTGCGCAACCCCGTGGGCCGCGTGCGCGGCAACGGCATCACGGCCACGGTGTTCGGCGCGTCCGGATTCTTGGGCCGCTACGTGTGCGCCGAGCTCGGCATGAAGGGCAACGCGTTCATCGCGCCGTACCGCGGAGACGACGCTGAGGTGCGCCACCTGAAGGTGAGCGCGGACCTGGGCAACGTGGCGCTCACGCCTTTCTCGCCGCGCGACCGCGAGTCCATCCGCGCCGCCGTCGAGGGCTCCGACGTGGTCATCAACCTCATCGGCAAGCACTACCAGACCAAGCACATCCTGCCCTGGTGGATCAACTTCACGTACGACGACGTGCACGTCGAGGTCGCGCGCGCCATCGCCGAGGTCGCGCGCGAGGCCAAGGTGCCGCGCCTCATCCACGTGTCGTCCATCCTGGCCGAGCCCAACTCGCCGTCCCAGTGGGCCGCCTCCAAGTTCCGCGGCGAGCTGGCCGTGCGCAAGGCCTTCCCGGACGCCACCATCGTGCGCTCGGGCGTCATGTTCGGCGCTGAGGACCGCCTGCTCGCCTGGATGGGCGACCGCATGGTGCTCGGCGGCGTGCCGCTCGTGGACAACGGCGCCGCCGTCGTGCAGCCCGTGGCTGTGCAGGACGTGGCCAAGGGGCTGTACGCCATCTCGCAGGACGCGTCCATCAAGGCCAAGACGTTCGAGTTCGTCGGCGACGAGGAGTACTCGTACAAGGAGCTCGCCGACTACGTCTTCGACGTGACCAAGCACGAGCCGGCGCTCGTCAACCTGCCGCTGCCCGTGGCCAAGGTCATTGGCAAGGTCTGCGAGCAGTTCCCGGACCCCAAGTTCACGGAGGACCTGGCGGTGCAGCTCAGCCTGGACCAGCTCAAGACGTCCGACCTGCCGGGCCTGCGCGAGGTCGACGTCGAGCCCACCAAGCTCGAGAAGGAGGCGCCCAACTTCCTCATCAAGTTCAACCCCGGCGGCCACTTCCAGGAGGTCTCGGGCTACCATTGAGCTCAGGTGGACAGAGACGCGATGGGGACGCGATGGAGACGCCCTCGCGCTCGAGGTGGACAGGGCGCGGCCGTCGCCGTGGTAACATCAACATGGCAATTGAATCAGCGACGCCATGCCAGCGGCGGGCACTCACCTGCAGCAGCAGATAGATCAGTACCATGCGGGTCGTGGATGCCATCATGGCGTCCGCTGCCAGGAGCTCATTCCAGGGTTGCGCAAACACCGACTGTCCATTGGCTGAAACAGCGCGTCGATCCTCTTTTCCACCAATCAAACGCACGAATTCCTCCATTTCCGCGCGTTTTTCGCCACATGCGGGTCGAAAGCGCATCAAGAGGGATCTGGTGTCGAGCCGCCACTCCCGCTTCCGCTTCCGCACTCCTCATGCTGGCGCTGGCGCGTCCTCGAGCGCGCGCGGCTACGGCCACCGCCAGGTTTATGCGTCGCCTCGCTCTCGGGCCCTCGAGTCCCGTGGCGCGCGCCTCCAGCTCGTCGTCGGCCATCGCGTTCGACACATATCCTCTTCTGCATCATCCACTGTATGCTGCATTGCTCTGCGTCTGTGGCCTGTGGTGGTGTTCTCCTTGACTCGCCTCGTTCATTCGCTGCCGACCAACACACACCGCGTCGTCCTTCGTCTGCAGGAGCAAGGTGCGCCTCCTGCTCCGCGGTCCATGCTGCTCCTGCTGCTGTATCCCTGGCTGAGCTCATGAGATGGACACGCGCGCAGGCTTCACGACGCAGCAGGCAGAGGCCATCCTGCAGGTCATGAAGGACGCCATGGCCGAGTCGCTCGACGCGCAGTCCAAAGTGGTGCGGCGCGTCCTGGACCGCCACGCGCTCGGCCGCCAGCAACGCACTGACCTTCGTGCCTTCCGTGTGGCTGGCTGACGGCAGCTCGCGACCAAGTCGGAGCATGTGGAGCTCAAGGCCGAGCTTTCCGAGCGCGTGTTCAACTCGACGCTCAAGTTCGGTACGCTGGCTGCTTCGTCGCCAATGAGGCCATCGGTCTAATGCTGCTGCTCGTGTGCTCGGTGGACGCCCAAGACATTGCGCAGCGGCACTCGCGCGAGCTGCTGGAGCGCGACTTCAACTCGCTCAAGCAGGACATCCGCATGCTCGAGAAGATCGACTTCGACAACGTGCGCATGGAGATCGCCGAGCTCGAGAAGAAGTTCCTGCTGCAGAAGCAGGCCGAGGACGAGACGCTCAACGAGCTGCGGCTGTCCATGGAGAAGGTCGAGAAGCGCATGCTGCAGTATGCCGTCGGCTTCGCGGGCACCATCATGGCCGTCGGCACCGCCGTCATGCGCCTCGTCATGTAGCGAGCGAGCGAGTCGCAGCCGCCAATCACCATCACGACCTTCGACCTGTCCAAGCCTCGGCTCGATTCCTCCTTTACCTGTGCCTGTCAGCCTCTAGAACTCGCCCGTGTGCTTGGTCTTGCTCTGCACGCGCGACGTCGAGCTCGCCAGCTTGGACGTGCTGCCCAGGATGCTGCCCAGAACATCCGCACTGCCACCGCCTCGGTTGCTGCTCAATACTGGCCGCTTGTGCTCCGTCGGTTGCTGCGGTCGGCCCGCGCTCGACGAGTGCTCGACTCGTCGGAGGTCCGACCCACTGGCGCCTCCGCTTCCTCGACCCGCTGCCGCCTTGCTACCGCCGTATCGAGATGGACGATCGTGCTGGGTCATCGCTGCCGACAGCGGCGGCTTCGCACCCGTCACACTGAGCGGCCGCTTGCCGAGCGCGTTCTTCAGCCAGGCTGGACCTCCAGCACTTGGCTCGTTGCTGACCCGCGGCTTCGGCTTGGCCGTCGGCGGCGCCGGCTCATTTTCCATGCAGAACTCCTTGGCAGAGATAGACGGCAGCGCAGCGCTCGACAGATCCACCGACGAGCCGGAGCTCCTTTGACGACCCGGAGCTGCTCGGTCACCACTCGGATCTCGTGCTCGACCGTCGGATCGAGGCGGTGCGTTCCTGTAGCTACTGCTGCTGCTGCTATTGGTGCGGCCGCGACGGTCCCAGCCGTGTGAATCACGCGGTCTGCCCTCGCTGCTGTCTCCGTACCGGCTGAAGCCGCCGCTGGATGGCTGCCGCGAGTCTCGGCCACGCGATCGACTGTGATCTCTGCGTTGGCCATTGCTGGGCTCACGTCGATCGCGATAGCCATTCTGAGTGGAGCCGCGCTCGTCTCGTGGCCCAGACGCGTAGGAGGAAGCCGACTGCTCGCCGCTCCGAGTTGAGAAGCGGTCGTCCCTTTCGTCTCCACGGTTCGACCCACGTGAGTCAGTCCGCGCAAGTTTTCGGTGTCGATCGTCTGGCGCTTCGCGGTCCGATGATCGCTTCGGCCGCTGCTGCTGTTCTCCCTCGTTGGATCGACCCGATGCAGGCTTCAGCGTGACATTCTTCGACTCGATGCGATCTGTAGAGCCTTCTTGGTGAGACGGAGAGTTCGTGGAGCTCACAGCAGTCGAGGCGGTGGACACGCTACCATTCGGGGACAGCGGGGCTTCGCGCTTCAGTTCCAACGCGGGGTCGTTCTCAGCCGGCCCGGGTTTGACACCATCAGGCTCCAATGCCGTTAAGCCGTCGGAATTCTCCTCCTTCGTCAAGCTGCTTGGCGGCTCTTCCTTCATCGGCTCATCTTTGACAGTGGCCTTGTTGTCGCCCGCTTCATCACTAGTCTTGACACTAGCGGAGCCATCGCTGGTGTCTTTACCGCTCGCACCGCTGCCGTTGTCGCTTGCTCCGTACGTCTTGCGAGCAGCCTTTTCATGCATCTCTTGGTAGTGTTCGGCCAGTTTCCTGCCGCGGTCACTGCTCTCGAGGCGCTTGACCACGTCCGGGAACGGAGCGCCGTCTGTGTCGATCACGAGCTTCCGCTCGCGCGCGCTCCGAACCAGCGCGCTCCACGTGTCGTCACGCACGAGGGTGCGGACGTCGCCTACGACGAAGAGGCAGAAGCGCGCACGAGTGATGGCCACGTTCAGCCGCCGAATGTCGCGCAGGAAACCGATCCCGCCGCGCTGCGAAGAGCGGACGCACGAGAAGATGATCACGTCCTTCTCGCGGCCTTGAAAGCCGTCGACAGTGTTGACTTCGATCGACAGCGACGAGGAGAAGGAGGCCGACGACCGCGCGAGCTCGCGGCGGATCGCGTTTACCTGCTCGCGGTACGGCGACACGAAGCCCACCGACCACTTCTGGACGCGCACATCGACGCACAGATTGAACATGGTTTCGCACAGCTGCACGCAGAACTGCGCCTCGCCGCGGTTCCACTTGGAGCCGTTCACGTCCTCCTCGCGCGAGTTGGGCAGGTCGTACAGCAGGAAGGGCTGGAAGCACGTGGACGCGTACACGCGCGAGCACGAGCGCTGCACGCGCTCCATGACGCTTGGCCCATCTGTGAGCATTCCGTTGTAGAAGCGCTTGGACGGGAACTCGCGGAGGAACGGGTGCATTCGATACTGGACGCGCAGCATCGACGGCGCCACGCCGCTGTCCGCGATGCGCTCGAACAGCGACCGGTCGTACCGAGCGCGGGCTGCGACGACGCTCTTGACAGTTGCAGGGAGCTGCTTCGGGTCCCCGACAAGCACGACGCGGGCGACTCGCTCGCGCAGAGGTACCAGCGTGCTGAGTTCAACCGCCTGGGCAGCCTCATCAATGATCAGAGCGTCAAACCCGCGCTTGAGCGAGTTGAAAGGCCCGCTGCCGGCCTTCGACAGCGTGCATGCGATGATGCTGGCGCGGGAGAGGATTGCCTCGGTGAGCTTGGTCTTGAGCGCGAACACCTCGTCGCGCAGACGACGAACCTTGCCCGACACGCGCGTGAGCTCCGCGTGCATCTTTGCTAGAGCCTTGCGGTTTGGCCGGCCACCTCCGCCCTCAGCGGCAGCAGCTTCGCTCTGCTCCTTGACATTCTGGTGGAACGCGCGGATCGACTCGCGCAGCTTCCGCTGGTTGTCCTGCAGAGAGCGCAGCTCAATGTTCTTGGGATGGATATCCATCTCACGCTTGACGATGTTGGGCAGCGAAACAGCGGCGACGCCCTCCGCCGCATCGATCCCTGGGTTTCCGAGCCGAACGATCGACAGCCAGTCGCAGTTGGACGCGTCGGCGTGCACACTTGGCGCTCGAACCTTCACGGGTGCGCCAGTGCCATCCAGCAGGCCATCCGTGACAATACGCAGGACCAACTCGTTCACGGCACCGTTCGATGGTGCGCACAGCAGCAAGTGATTCGTGCGATGTGCCGGCTGCCGCCCCAGCGCATTCGAGATGACGCGACGCCGCACGACAAGGCTCGACGTCGCTGGACGCGAAGAAGACGATGAGATTTTGTGCTCCAGACGACTCCGCACGGATGACGCGTTCTTCAGCCTCTGGATCGTCGTCATCTTCACAGATGGCCCAGCAGCGTCAGTGCGGCGGAGGATACTACCTCCTGACGACGAAGACGACATGTTCCCAAGCGAAAACGTTGGAGCGGAGGTGCTGGTTGTGGACGTCGCACTCCCAGGTCGTGGTGCTGCTTCTTGACCAGTTGGTGGATCGCTGTCGGGTGCTTTTGACTTGGCGCTTGAACTGATGAGAGGAGTGATGAGAGCTGACGCGGGCGGCCGAAGCGCGAGGAACCCGCTCAGCAGCGCCATGATCGTCTTCGTCTTGCCTGTACCAGGTGGACCCTGCAGCAAGCTCACGCCGACGCTGTAGTTGTTGAGCACATTGTGGATCGACTGCAGCTGCGACTGGTTGTACTGCGAGCGCACAGCTTGCCAGAGCTCGGGGGTCAAGAAGCGCGGCGCGCGCTCCAACGCATCCGTCTGATCGATCAGCGCCGTCCACTTGTCCTTGAGTGCATTCGCGCGCTGGCGCACCTCTTCCTCCCGGTGCTTCCGGAGCTTGTTCACCATTTTGCCGATGCTCGTCGACTATGCGCAAAGGGAGAATGAGGTCAGTCTCTCAACCATGCAAGCCGAACATCCACGACAACGTACCCGCAGGTCAGTGAGCGTAATCTCCAACTTGTCAAGTCGCTTCAGCAATTTGAGGATCTTCTTGAGCACGTCCCTCTGACTCGGGTCACATGTTCGAAGCGAGTCCAGCGCTTCGGCCATGGTGATAATGTCCGACTGCGTCGACTTGTGCACGTTTGGTGTGAGAACCGTAGATCGCAAGTGCTCGGGCAGCAAGTCTACCGACCGCAGCGCAATGTACTCGCGAGCTGAAGTCACCACGTTGCTTGCGGGCTGCACGCGCCACTCCGACTCGGCCATTGCGCTCTCGCTGAGCATCTCCACCTCAAAGGACCCCACGCGATCGCTGGTGGCGGTATCGAGCTCGCCGTCGTTAAGAAACAGCACGCGAACGATGTCTTGTTCCTCCTCGGCTGGCGCGCCATCGCCTCGCTTGCCGCCTTTGGGTGTCACTCGTCGCTTCCCCTTCTCCGCCTCACTGATCATAATGACGCCGACAAACTCGCGGTTGCCCAAGAATCCTGCCTCTGACGCCTGCTTCTCTCTGCCATTTGAACCGCTCGGTCGATTCATTGCGGCGCGAAGCAGCACGATATCGCCATCCCGGAAGAGTTTGTCTGTTGTCGGGTTCATTGGCCCACGAAAGCGGTGCGAGTCGAACTTGGTGTTCATGCTGGTGCGCGTGCTCTCGTCGACTTGTACCAGGCTAAAGCTGAGGCAACGCATACCTTCTCGAGGCTTCTCTGACTCATACCGCATCAAGTGGCCGCCACTGTAGCGACACGCCCGCAACCCCTCCTGCACATCATTGTTGCATTCTTCAAGCAGCAGTGGGAGGAACGCGTTCACGTACTCGGCGCTCTTGCCGAACGTGAGTCCAGGCGCCACTAGCTCGCGGTTAGATGACGATTGGTCACGCTCGTACTCATGGGTCAACAGCGCCGGCATGCATAGTTGCAATAGCTGCCGGTAGAACGGAAGCAGCGAGCAGACTGGAATCGGCTTCTGGGTCGACTTGATGCGGTGGAAGAGCGCGGCAAATCGGAGGTTCGGCTCCTCTTCCTCTTCGTCCTCCTCCTCGTCCTTGTCGTTCTCTTCAGGCATTGCATTCTGACGCTCGACTGCACTCTGCAATGCGCGACGATCAGCTCCTGGGTGCGCTTTCGACATGCCTTTCATGAGCTCAGCCATGCTAAACGTCGACTTCGGGCCGCCTGAGCTTGGCCGGCTACCAGCGCGCGAGTCATCCTTCGATGACGGCACAAACTCTTCTTCGTCGTAGAAGCTGTGGCTCTTTCGCGCCGCAGCTTCCTTTGATACGGTTGTCACTCCCGTCAAGTCCACCGTCGCAGCCCGAGCATGTGCGCGAGCTGCAGCCTTTGCGCTCTTTGGTCCTGACGAAAGCGACGACGTCGACGCTGATGCCGAAGCTGATGCCGAAGCAGAGGCCCGTGCGGACGAAGATGAAGCGGATGTGCCGGTGAAGAAGTTGTCGTACATCGAAGACGTGAGCGCCTTGACTTTCCCACCCGTGCGCTCGCGGGTCGGCTGCAACGTGAGTGCTCTCATTCCCGACCCGCGTGTGCCGAAGAAACTTGAGGACTTTTCCAGCTGACGCAGTTTCTTGACCACGCGTGGCATGGCAGCCGCCCGGCTGGAGTCAATGGCGGACATGCTAGTCTGCACACTCTCGATCAAGAGCAGCGTCGACTCGTCGAGCGCTGTCGTTCGCTTTGTGACCAAATGCTCCAGGATGACTGTCAGCAGCTGTGCTGCTCTCGTCTTCTCGGAGGGTGCTCCTGTGTGCTTCATGCATGAGACCACCGGCGCCAGGATACCAGACGCGCGCCTCGACAAAGAGTGCGGGTCCTGATCCAGCCGACTTGTCCAAAACTTCCAGAACGAGATGCCAAAGTCCAGACATCGGATCCGCGTACCCTCGTCAACGACGAACGAGGCTGGTGAAGCTGCAGACGCATCAGGACCTTCGGGCTTGCTGAAGAGACTTGAAAATATGGCGATCAAAAAGTCGTTCACCAAGATCGGCACACGCTGCATGCTCGCCGCCATCGCGTCTGGTGACGACGAGGACGCTCCCTTCTCGATCGTTTTCTGCAAGTCGTTTCCCAACAGCTCAAACACCTTGGACCAGCTAAAGACGACCTTCTTCAGAATTGGCGCCGATACCGGCAATGCGAAGTCGTACAGGCGAAGCGTCTGCAGCAGTGACAATACGCCGCGCAAGAATGCCTCCGTATTGCGATGCGCCGATATGAGGAACGCCTCCAGAGGTGTCGGAATCTTGTCTGGCGCAGTGTCCTTACTGGCGGCCAGGTGCCCCAGCAGTCTGTTTGAAACAACACGAACGTTTAGCACAGTTCCGGCTACAGTGCGATCAGCAGCAGGAACTCACCTCTTCATAGGCTTGTCCACATTCTCCGTGGGGCTCAGCAAGCATATGCTAATGTGCTGCGCGACGACAGGGAACCGCAGTGGGTTCGTCAGGCCCTTGACAAACACTTCTTCGTACAGACGCATTAAGTAGCCGTCATTGGTGTGGCTCTCGTAGCTCGAAAGCACGGGGACAAATGCGCGCACTTCCGGTGGAGGAGATGGCTGCGCAGCGATCGCATTGAGAAGCTCCGCCACACCGCCAATCGACTCGAATAGCGCACCGTGCACTGTCACTGGGATCTCTGCAACCTGTGGGAATGCACAGAGCTTCTCCAGCAGCGCTGTGACGATGGGCTTGCCATTCGTGATGCTCTGAATCGTCCCCTCCTTCTCATCTCCGCTCTTGATACACGAATATAACGCGTCGCGAGCCAATTGGAGGTGCTTCCGCAAGACCGTTGAGCACGTCAGCGCAGCGTGGTCAATCAGCGACGGGTTGTTTTCCTTCATCGTCACTACCTCGAACAAATGGTTCATCCAGAACGCCTCCAACTCGCGGCTTCCAGAGTTGTCAGCCCCACATGGCCACCAAAAGGCACTCTCGGACACGGAATAGTCGACCGAGCTGGATTCGGGCAGCGCGCCATCGTCTCGAAGAGGAGTGCTCGATTCTTT
Organism: Phytopythium litorale; assembly: GCA_023338075.1. Classification (NCBI taxonomy): domain Eukaryota; phylum Oomycota; class Peronosporomycetes; order Pythiales; family Pythiaceae; genus Phytopythium; species Phytopythium litorale. The sequence continues at coordinate 12,511 of JAADYB010000084.1, forward strand.
CTCGCTTGATGATCGCGCCTGACGATGCTCGTAACAGTCTCCGATGATCGTCATCATCGCGCGGGACGCAGTAATAAATAATACCGACGAGCTGAACGAAGCCGGGCGGTGATCTGGGTGGACCAGGAACTTGATCAGCTGGTCTCGTGTCTGCAAATAAAACTGGAGTTTGGCCTGGTCGAGCTACACATTCGTGACAGGCAACTTCCGGTCAGCATCGTTTTCCTGGAAGAAAAAGAACGGAGAGCGCGTTGGGATACGTACGTTCTGTCGTGAAGCTTGCGGTGGTCGCATGGCTGCAAGGAGCGGCGGAAGAAGCTCGATCATGTGTTTGGGGACGACGACTTGCCAGGAATCAAGTCGGCAGTGATCGAGGATCAGGTTCAACACCACCAGTGGCGAGTGTACAGTGTGCTTCCAAAACCGGTGGCCAAGACACCGAAGCAGGACCTTGTAGCAGCGGCAAATCTGCACAAGCAACAACAGTGCGGCTGAACGTCATTACTTGGTCACACTCCCACATATTCAACCAGCACAGGTCGACCGTACCACGACGAGGTAGGCAGCCTTCGTGGTGGCGGGCTCGGCCTCGTCAAGGTCATTGAAAACGAGATCTGGCAAGTTGTCGAATGCCTCCAACATCGTCTCGAGACTGTTCTCGTCCATTTGCTGTGGACAGCAGAGCCGGCGGCAAACGTGTCAGAGAACGCAGAACCCAAGCGTGCGTCAAACGGCGACGTAATCAGTTACCTGCATGGCAGTGTCCAGCGCAGTCCACAAGATTTGACTCGTTGGCGTCTTGGCGCAGTTGTTTTCGTCCAAGTACTGCGAGGTCAGTGACGATTGGTCAGATCATCAGTGCAGGTCTCATGGCACCACCGAGAAAGCGAGAAAGGAGAGAGCGATTGTCAATCCGCATCGCCACTTACGATATCAAGCCCTTCGGTCGCAGGGAGGCCGAGAGAGAGCACAGGCGTGTTGAACGACGCGCTCTCCAAGACGTACATCCACTCGTCGAGCACGGACATGAAGTACTTGTCGTGGCCATAGTCACCCGTCAGATCGATCCGGCCGATGTGTTTGACTACGCTTGTCGCCCACGCTCTGTCAGTGGCCACAAGCAGTGATAGCGCCATAATTCCGTGTCAACACTGCTGCTCAATCCGAGTCACGGCACTGGAGCAAGGCACAGAAGGGGGGATTACCTGACGCCCGGGTCAGGCGAGACCAGCAGGTGGTAGAGCCCGCTGCATCCGCGTAGCAGGTCCACATTCAGCGTATCAAACGCGCTCGCCAGCGGCGTTGACACCCACTACCGTGTTTAGTGCAAGAGGTGTGAGGCGTGAACACCGCTGTACAATTTGCAGAGTGTCAGGGCTGGCCGCGTCCACGCACCTTGGAGAAGACGCGCAACACGCGGAAGTCGGAGAGCAGCCGTCGCTGGCTCAGCACCTCGTACAGCGTGAGGGAGATGCGTTCGGCGAGCACGCGGTCGTCGGCCTGGATGCCCGTGGGCCGCGTCGCCAAGACGCGGTGGACGCGCTCGGCGTCCAGCTCGGCCATCTGGTGGAAGAAGGCCTTGATCGAGTCCAGCGTGAACTCGTACTCGAGGTCGATGCGCACGCCTGGCAGCGCCGCGTGGTAGATGTCGACGCTGGAGAGATCACCGCATCCGCGTGCGTGTCAGTCTCCCGGTATAGCCTCCCTGTCCGCCGCTTCAACCTGGCGCAGAGCCCTACCACTTGGCACACGCGGCGAGCTGCTGGGCCATCTGCGCGTAGAAGTGGCGCACGCTCTCCGTGGCCGGGTACAGCTCGAGCACGCGCATCATGAAGGCCATGAGCGCCGGGTACGTGCACCACCAGTGGCGGCCCGCGAAGCCCGCCGTGAGGAACGAGCCCACGTCGTTGTACAGCCGCTTCTTGAGCTCGCCCGCCGCGCCACGCCGGCCCTCGACCGCCAGCAGCTCGCCCACTTGCGCGATCTGCTCCTCCAGCGCGCGCGCGCGCACCTCGGTCGCGCTCGCCCGCATCGCACGCGGAGTGGCCGTATACTTCCCGCGCCGCCGCCTGTCTGGACGTGAGCGAGGTGGCGTTGCCTCGAAATGAACCGCGGACAACGTTGCCGTGAAGTGAAACACACGAATTTGGCGCGCCAAAAGTGGCGCGCTTCTTATCTCGATTTTCCACGAATCACAAGCACTAGTGTGCCTCCTTTTCATCCAATTAAATATTCTTTATTTATCAGCCAATGACTGCATCAAACCTGTGTAATAGAATACAAAATATGAAATACGGTGGGGAGTGTCAAACCAGCTCCTCGAGAGGAGTGGCAGGAATGAACGTGGGGATGTGACAAGCCGGCGTGGTCCGCGGCGACTGGCGGCGGCCAAGCAGCGCCTGCGTCACCTGCGAGCGCGTCATCCATTCCCGAGGCACCCCGCGCTGCCGCCATGGTGGGGAGCAAGAAGCTGCTGGCGTTCGCGCTGCTGACGCTGCCGCCGAGCGCCGTGGCCGCGCTCGTGCGCCTCGCGCTCGGTGCGAGCTGGCCGGCGGCCGCGGGCGTCGGCCTGCTCTCGAGCCACGCCTTCTGCGACGCGTGGTACTTCCTGCGCATGGCGGGGCTCAATTTGCGGGAGACGCTGGGACCCGCGCCGCCGGCCCGCGGGCTGTTCGAGCCCAGCGAGCTGGCCGGCCGCATCCTGCTGGCCGACATTGACCGCAACGGACACTGCAACAACGCGCGCTTCCTCCGCGAGTGCGGCTTCGGACGCCGCGACCTGTGGCAGGTATGGCTCCGCGGAGTGTTGGGTGCTGTTCTGGCTGTGGCGTGATACCTGACGTGCGCGTGCGTGCATCTGTCGCAACCACCCACCAGCGCAACGGCGTCTGGGCGATCCTGACGGCGGTGCGCGGCAACCTCGTCGTCGGCGCGCAGACCGTCCGGTACCGGCGGGAGCTGTCCTTCGGCGAGGCGTACACGCTCGAGACGCGCGTGCTCTGCTGGGACGACCGCGCGTTCTACGTCGAGCATCGCTTCTGCACGCGCACCAGCTCGGGCGGCAAGTTCGTGAACGCCATCGTGCTTGTCAAGAACTCGGTGCTCGGCCCGCTCAAGCCCGCGCAGCTCGTCGAGAAACTCTCGGGCTTGTCTCCCAGCCAGCGCGAGAGCCCCGCCATGCCGGACGACGTGTCCGCGTGGATCAAGAGCAACGACTTGTCGAGCAAAACCCTGCGGATCGAGGCGAGACTCTAGACGCCGCGGAATCGAAAGCGGCGGTCGAACGCCAGTCGATGCATTGCGCTGAAGTGCACAGCCGCTAGACGGGAAGAAGAAGACCAAGGGCGAAAGCGTCCAGCTCATGGGCTATATTCTGGCTAATAAATATCGCTGTGTCATGCGAGATGATCCCGGTACGCGACGAGGCGCTCTACGTCGGCCCGCCCGCGTCGTGTCACGCTGGCGCGGGGGCTCTGCGGTGTGTCTTCTGTCTGCGGCTGCTGCTCGGTGGTGCGTCTGCGCGTGCGTTCTCTACCGACGCCGACGACGAGGCGTGCGCGCAACGACCGGTGCGGCACGCCCTGCGCGCGCGTCGGCCACGATATTTACTCGTCATCCTCGTCCTCGTCCTCCTCGGAGATCGAGTTGAGGCCTTCGTCACTCTTGCTCGACGGTGACGTCGCCATCTCGGCGATGATGGTCGTGAACGAGCGCCTCGACATGGACAGCTCCTGTAGACGGGCACAAAACAGCGCGTGAGTGCGCGGCTCAAAGATGCGACAGGAGTCCGGACCGCTGCGCACCTCGAGGATGAGCTGCGCCATCTCGTCGTCCTCGCCGAACGACACGAACGAGCGGAGCATGTTCACCGGGGCGGCGGCGTTGGACGAGTCCATTGTCGAAAAGGCGGGCGGGGGCACAAGCGATCGGAATCGAGCTGGAGAGACTCCGACGGGCAGGCGGCGCAATCGAGAATGACCGACCGGGGAATCGAAGAGCAAGGGGAAACGACTCGACGAGCGCTTTGGGACACTCGAAGGGGTACGCTTCCAGCGGTGACCACTGAAGCACTCAAACATAGGGGTTTGCTTGGGGGGTACCCTTGACAGATTACGCCCAATCAGCTGGATTTCATCTATATTTTGGCCAATCCGCAGCGAGGACGAGGATATTGGGGAGGGGAAGGTGCTGGAGAAATGACATCATTTGTCACGTGCGGGCACAAAAGACCGACGTCATGCGGTGACGCGGCCTAAATATAGAATTCTGGGGGTCTTGAAGTTTGGGCCAGCAACCAGAAAACGTCCGACACGCGACCGACTTTATTTTGGAGGATTGCGCCGGCGTCCCGGCACCCAGCGGCGGTGGCAAGCGTCGTGCCTGCCGCGCCATGGGCCGTTCACGCGACGTGAGCATGCACGCCGCTGCCAGCCGCCAACAACAACCAAAGCAGCGCTGGCGCCCGCAGCGGACCTGGCTGGTCGGTTCGCGATTCCGCATGAAACGGTGGGCGCCCCATCACATGGATGATTTTTTCGAGTGCTGGACCTGCGAGAATGGATGAAAAGTGGATCCGGTCGCGGGTAGGGGTCTGGACTACCCATGATGCGCACGCGTGGGCATATCTTGGGCGGGTGCTTGGTCCTGGGCGTCTGACGCCAACCGATGCAACCGGGACGCCTCCGGCCAGGGTTACGCTCGAGGTTACGCGAGCCGTTGCTGCCGTTGCAATCGCGTGGAATGCAAGACGAGGAGTTCTGGTGGTGGCCGCCGCTTGCACGTGCGTGCTGAACATTGGCGGTGGCGGGCTGGCGCTGCCACTGGCCGTCCCGGTCTGGAGCCACGTGCGCGGCACCCGCAGACAGAGAAAGAGCGAGAAGGCACGACGTCATCGAACGGAGGGTACCGTAGAGGAGCTCCGCAGCCGCTGGACCAGCATCGTCACCCGTCTGCGTCATCGACCGACGCGGCATGGCGGTCCTGCTGTGAACCTGGCAGTTGCTGGGCCATGCTCCGCCCGAGTCTGGCACTGCCGGGGCTTCGAGGATGGAAGTTCTGCAGAACCAGGCGATGGGTCTCACTGCAGCTGGCCTGTCTTCTCCGTGAAAGTTTGCTTTCTCGAGTTCTCGAGTTCTCGAGTGTTCGAGTGCTTCCCGATGAGAGCAAGACCGCGAGGCATGACGTTTGCTTTGATAGGCATCGACGCACCGCCGATGACGTCGCGACACTCCAGTGACAGTCACTCAATCGAGGGCAAGTTGAAGTCGTCCCTGAATGTTGTTACATCTGAAGCAAAGTCTGTCCGAGAACGCGACACTCTCACTGTTCAAATGCTCCGTCAACCTTGGCACCTTGTGCTTCCTCTCTTTCTCTCTCATATGGTTGATAGGAGTTCTGCGCTTGTCGACGAGCTAGCACGCAAAACCCAAAGGCATACGCAACACCTTCCAACGCGAGGGTGAGGCGAGTCAGCATACCATGCTTCTGGCTTGTCTCGGTGCGTTCGAAGAAATCAAATGTTCATGATCGCCAATACAGTTCCAATCACTGAAAGGCTCTGCTGAGCAAGTGCATACACATGAAGACAACGTAACCCTGATCGATCTCTGCGAGTGCCTCGAGCATCCAGCCGACGGCGTCTCCGCTCGCTTCTCATACCGGCGTCTTGACCTCGGAGAACTGGGGCGACCGCTGGGCGGCATGCTTGCTCTTGGCGTTGAACAACGCCTCAATGTCTTCGAGCAACAAACCCTTGGTCTCTGGGCACAGGAAGTAGACGAACACCCCGCCGATGATGCATGTGCCGCAGAAGAGGAAGAAGACGCCGTCGATGTTGAGCTTCGGGTAGAGCTGGACGACCCAGGTCATGATGACGCCCATGAGCCAGTTGGCCATGGTCGACAGCGAGACGGCGGTCGCGCGGATGTTGAGCGGGAAGATCTCGGCCGGGTAGATCCAGCACACGGGGCCCCAAGCGATGGCGAAGTTGAAGATGAAGAAGCACGAACCGATGATGATGATGATGCCTGCCGCCTTGGAGCAGCCTGCGTCCTCGGTGTTGCCGTCGCAGCCCGTGGTGAACGTGATGGCCGCGAGCAAGTGGCCGAGCGTCATGCCCGTGGATCCGATCAGCAGCAGGTTTCGTCGGCCGTACGTGTCAACCCAGCGCATGCCCGGGATCGTGCTCACGAAGAACACGATCGACAGGATGAGCACCGCCAGCACGCCGTCACCAATCACGTCCTTGAAGATGAGGCCACCGTAGCTCAGGATCGGGTTGATGCCCGTGCACTGTTGCAGCACCTGAAGCAGCATGGCGATAATGACGCGCTTGCGCACCGACGGCTCGAGCAGCTCGCGGTACCCGGCCGACTCTCCTTCCAGCTCGATTTGGTCACCGATAGCCTGCAGCTCGCGGCTCACATGGTCAGTCTGTCGGAGCTTCTTCAAGGTGTTTTCGGCCTCGTCCTTGCCCTTGTGCAGGTACACCCAACGCGGAGACTCGGGCACGAAGAAGATGCCGAGCATAACAATGATCGGCGCGGCCATGGCCACTCCGTTCGTGATCCTCCAGCCGTGGCGGTTGTTGACGATGATCTGGTTCACAATGTTGGCGAGCAGCAGGCCAGTGACGACGGTCATCTGCATAAAGCCCGAGAGGAAGCCGCGCAGCTCCTTGGGAGCCATCTCAGCGCCGAAGAGCGGCAGCGAGAAGGACGAGTTACCCACGCCCATGCCCTGGATGATGCGCGCGATCAGCACCATCGTGTGGTGCTGGCTCGGGCAGAAGCAGACCCACGATGTGCCAGCGCAGAAGAGGACGCCGGCCTGGAAGATGGTGGCGCGGCGACCGAGCTTGTCGGCGACCCAGCCGCCAGCGAGCGCCCCGACCATGCTGCCGAAGTTGTACGTCGCGTTGTACCACGTGGTGAAGTTGATCCAGCGTGACGGCAGGTCCGACGTCGAGCGCGTGCACTCCGTGTACGTCATGTTGTGCCAGCCGACGCAAAAGTCGTCCAGGAACGAGTCCATGACGAGCACGCCGCCCGTGACGCCTTGGTCATAGCCGAAGAAGAGTCCGCCGAGCGACGCGAAGATGCACACGATGATGGCGTACGTGCGCTTGCCCTCCGTCGGGGTGTCATCGACTGCCCCGGCGTCATTCGTGGCAACCACGAACGCTCCCGCCATGGTCGAGTCGAGGAGGGGGAGAGAGCTTGGGGCGGTGAGTGGGAGAAGCGCGTGGGTGGCGGTCGGCAAATTGCGGAGTGAGCTCGACCGTGAGCGTCCGGACGCGGGAAACTACCGCTTCAATCTTCAGACCAGAGCAGTCGAGCCGAACACGGCCGTGCTCGAGCCACGTCGAGGAGACAGCAGCGACCGGTGTGGACCCGCGTGGGTGGTTGTGTGCACCACGAAGAGGAAGACGAGAAGACGAGTGAGTTGAAGCTCGCGCCGTGTCCAGAGCCTGTCGTGCTCGGTCGCGCATGCTTCGACGAGCCGCCGTCGACCCGCGCAGGATCGATGTACATGTACCCACTCCATCCTGCGTTGCCGCGAAGGCGCAAGCCAAGAAGGTATAGATAGCGATACGCTTCGACTTGTCAAGACAGCGGGGCGTCAGGCTCGCTGGGATGCACCGCGCGCTAGCTTCAATGCCCGCCATTTGATGACGTTTCGACGCGATGACGTTTCGACGCGATGACCTCTGCAATTTACACTCCAGTGTGCCACGACGCTCTTGCCCCGATGGCTGCTTCAGGTCTCGAGCAGCGAGGCCGGCGAGCGCAGCCACCATCCTGAGACCCACGTGCTGCTGGTGCCCATCGAGAACTTTGGTATCGCGTGAATATGCAGTGCTGAGCAGCAATGACGGCCAAATGGTGACGAACCTATGGCCCGTATTATACGCGCTGTCGCGACTGAAGAGATCGGCTGTTGCCCAGAAGCTGTGGGTCAGCGTTGGTGCTGGTCGACGCCCAGCGGCGGGAACCACCGTGATTTGCTTGCACCGAGCTTCAACATACGGCGCGTGCGGTCGGTTGGCATTCGCTGCTGCTGATGAGGCGGCTTCATGCCCTGACACGGGGGTGCATCAGCTCGCGGACTTGGTGCTGTGCAACGTTTCACGGTGTATATGTGTCGGCTTTTGACGCCGCGTCGCGAGCTCCTAGCCACCTGCACAAAGCATGCAAAGGACGAAGTCTGTTGGCGATCTACGAGTGCCCATGGAGATCACTGACGGCGTCCTTCCGCTCGCGAGTTAGTTGCTGCTGCTCCTGCGCACAGTCATACACTGCATCTGCCACGGATCCGTTTGGCACACCCCGTCGTGTTGCAGCCGCGCCGGTTTGCGCGCCTCGTTGAAAGCACTCGCAGTGGGACGCCATCAGTTGGCCGTAAGTGCAGCAAGCAAAAGCGATCTCGCGGACGGGGCTGCTTTTTGCGGTGATTACGATCCTGCCATTGCCGTCGAGCTTACACGCCGTGCCGATCGGCAGCTCGCTGGAGGAGGCTACCCTTGCATCGCTTGCAGCAAACGCAAGGCGACGGACCCTCCGAAGTGATTCGCTCGAGGCCCACGGATGACGACAAGGTGCCCACCCCAAGCGTATAAAGACGCACTTGTCGCCCCTCGCTCAAGACATTCGGAGGGCCATGCCTTTCTCGCCTTCATGGCTCCATTTTGGGGTGTTCCTGGTCACCACTCGGCAATGGAACTACCATGTTTTGCTTGCACTGAACTTCAACTTGGTGCGCACATGTTGTTGCCATGCGTGCTGTTGCGGCGGTACATGCTGTTTTACATGGCTTTGCTTTGCGTGTCGACTGCGAGGCGGATCAGCACGCAGACGATGAAATGCACTTGCTCACCGCTTCACAGTGTTGATGGACTGGCGTTCGGCGGCGCTTTCTTGTGGGCTTTCCTGCCGCGAGTTGCCAGGCGGCACGCGACGAATGGAATGGACACAGTGTCCGTCTCTGAGCTTCAGAGAGCGCTGCTCGTGGCGTACACTGACCGCCCCGAACTTTTCCTCATGCAGGTCGCCGAGCATCTCGGACCCGGAAGAGGCTCCTCGTGGTGCTGCAGCCACATCCATATGCGTGTTTTGCTGAAAGCTCTTGCAGTGGGACGTCATCACATGGCCGTAGGTGCCGCAGCCAGTTGGTTGCTGCAGCGAGCGCAGCGCATGATCCATGAGCGAGCACATTGTGGTGCACAAGTAGGCACCGGCTCGCTCACGCTGAGAGACTATGGTCTTCGCGATGCGATGAACCCCGAGGGTGGCACTCAGCGAGGCGATGAAGCTGTGGAAGCGATTCGCGCGGGGTCCACGGACGACGCCAAGACACCAGCGACCTGGTGGTCCAGCTCTGCCTCGAGGGCTTCGTCTGCGTCGTGGCGTTGTCCTAAGTGCGTCATTGCATCGGAGTCGCCTTGCCAACACCGTGTCGGCAACATGGCTACACTTGGTGTCCTTATAGCACTTGCGTCCGCGGTCCTTGTGTTTGGTGAACCACGAATCGACTTAGAGAGGGTTTCGGCGACGCCGCACTTCCACTGGTCCCATGCGAAAGGCGGTCAGGCATAGTGAACGCCATACCTTTCCAGTCTCGGACGCCACCTCGAGCAGCATGGAGCGGTCGGAGCGCGACATCCCGCTGGAGGAGCGCCTCCGCATGAAGCGCAGCGGGTTCGCGACGCACGACGAGAGCACTGGCGGGGCCGGCGACGCCTCGGGCGCGTCTGTAGGCCCGCGCGCGGACTCGGAGAAGCGCCACAAGCCGCGGGAGGAGGTGGCGCACCGCGCCAACAAGAACCGGCCGCTCGAGCTCACGTCCAAGCGCGCGGTGGGCCGCTTCCGGCAGGCGGTCGAGGTCAAGCGGCGCAAGTCCGTGGACCCGCGCTTCGAGTCGGTCAGCGGCCGCCTGAACGAGGACCTGTTCGCCAAGGCGTACTCCTTTGTCGACGACTACAAGGTGCGGCTGCTGGTGCCGAGGTCGGAACGAAGCGTCCACGAGTTGCTGCTGACGTGCTAACCGCTGTGGACGGCAGCAATCCGAGCTGGAGGACCTTAAGAAGCAGCTCAAGAAATCCAAGAGCAAGACGCGCAAGGAGACGCTCAAGGTGCGCGTCGTCGCAGCGAAGCGACCACCTCCACTGGCACTAACTCGCTCATTGCATGTGTGTGTTCACTACTGATGATGCTTGGTGCAGCACGAGATCAACCTGCGCGCGCAGGAGCTGACGGAGAAGAAGAAGCAGGACAAGATCAAGAGCGCGCTCTCGAAGCGCAAGCGCGAGGAGCGCGAGGCCGTTGCCAGCGGCAAGAACCCCTTCTACCTCAAGGTCCGCCGTGGTTCTCTTTGCCTGCTGTCAACCGCCGCTTATGCTCACGGCTGTGCGCGTTGCTTGGGTACAACAGCGCAAGGACAAGAAGACGGTGGAGCTGCAGGCCAAGTTCCAGGACCTGCAGGAATCGGGTCGGCTGTCCAAGTTCATGGCCAAGAAGCGCAAGAAGAACGCGAGCAAGGACCACCGCTGGCTGCCCACGCAGCGGAAAGAGTGATCGGCACGCGGGTACGCACTCAGCGGGATCTGTGGGTATCCCTGCGTTATTTCCTGTTGTTCTTCGCCTTGACCGGCACGCAACGGCGAATAGACTACATGTTCTCGACGATGCTGCCCCTGCCGCGTATCACAAGTTGACTGCCCCATGCTGAATTTGGTCAGCTGACACTCGCTTGGTGATCCAGCACGCGTTCTCTGGACTAACATTAGCACGGCGGGCTGCTATTTCAAGGGCGACGGCGCTGTCTCTGACGAACGCGCACGAGACGGTGAGTGCACGCCATATTGGGATGCAGGGATTATTGTTAGCGCACAGAGTGAAGTGCTTGTTGCTGCCAGCTGGGAGCGTTCGGCGTCACCGTCAAGCATCGCTGTGACGTCTGGTCATGGCGGCCAACCAAGAAAGCCCGACGGCTGCGCCGGCCGCGATAGCTCACCGGCGGTCGATGAGCGGAGGAGTTCGCTCTGTTGCGACCGATTCTGCGGCTGGTGCCTCGACCAATAGCGGCAGCGGAAGCAGCAGTTCGATCCTTGCCAGCTCAGCCGAGAGGCGTCCATTGCGACTACCGTCCCGGTCGAGTCTCTTGAGACGTGGGTCACGAGCCCCTGGAGCAGATGATGCCCGACCGTCGACGACTCCAGGGTCATCCCTCTCGTCTGTGCACGAGGCAGAAGCGCCGGCAACCTCGTCCACTGTGCTGAGACTTCGGTCGCTTGCGCGAGCGGTGCGAGCAGGCCAAGTCCTCGGCCACGACTCGACCCAGCAACGCCGTCAGCGATACTTGATGATGTCGGCCAAGAGCACAGCCGCATTCAGCTCCAAGGACAGCCATGGCAACGACGACGATGACGACTCGAGCTTCGCGTTCAATGCGCGCGTGCCAATCCACAGAGACAGCGTCGTTGGCGCCAATCCTGGCGTGGGGTCTGCGCTTTCTCGTAATGGCACCAGTGCTCAGCCGGCGTCACCAGGAACTAAACGCGGCAAGCCTGGTGAAGTTCTCAAGGCACCGCCGTTGGGGCTTTTGCGATCGTCGAAGCCCAAGCTCACTGACAAACCCGGGGCGAATGGAGACAGTAATGGCAACGGAGGGGAGCGCAAAGGATCTCAAGGACCTGTACACGCAACGCTGCAGCGGCTTGGGTCGATTCGAGGCGACCTCAATGCGCTGCTGACTGCTTTCGATCCGCAACTCGCTGCAGGTAGTGGCTCGAACCAGCAGCACCAATCATCGAGCAACCACTCGGCACCAGCGTCGTTGGAGTTGCCTGATAATCTGGACGCGCGCCTCTGCTGCGCGCGGTCGCTCTACAAACTCTCCTGCGAGCATGGAGGAGAAGCGGCGATCGTGAATGGAGGAGCGATCGCGCAGATCGCCGACTTCAGCGACATTGACGACCCGCGCTTGCTTCGGTATGCAGCCGCGACACTGGCGAATCTGACGGCAATCGATAACTTGGCGGTACTGGAGCAGTTCGTCAAGCTGGATGGAGCCTCGGCGCTGCTGGAGCTCAGCTGGACGCCATGCATTGACGTCAAGCTGCTGTGCACGACCGCGCTGTGTCGACTCACACAACACGCAGTGTTCGCGGCGCTGTTAGTTCGCGCGCGCGCGATGAACGAGTTGTCAGCCATGCTCGCGATCCCGCACCCACGCCTCCAGCTTCTAGTCGTGAGCTGCATTCTCAACCTCGTGCACCATGGCACCGTCTTGCCGGACAAGGTCTTCCTCGGCGACCCGCACGCGTTGCAGAACCCGCTCGGCGTGCTCAGTGTCGTAAGTCAACAGGCTGCTGTGCCAGCTAGCAGCGCATTCGCCGCCGAGGTACTGTTCAACATGTCTGTCAACCGCAGCGGCTGCTCCTGCGCATTGCGTGGCGGTGGCGCGGAGATCCTGCACGCCCTCGCGGTCCAAGTGACGAAGGCAGTCGACGCGTTGGCCCCGAACGTTTCTGGCGGCGCTATGAGAACCCACGCAGGTAGGAGCAAGGGTACCGAGTCAGACGGAAGCCACACAGCGCCAGTGGCGCCGTGGATGGCGAACCGAGAGGCTCTACTCAAGCTGCTGCGACTAATGGCCGCGACGCTAGCGAACTTCTCAGCAATGAGTGAGTACCACGCATTGCTCAATGGCTATGGTATGAAGACGCTCGCGCTGCTGCTGTTCGCTCCTCTGCGTGAGCTTCGGATCGGTGCAAACCGGTCGTCGTCTGCCAAGGGCAAGACTCAACGCCTCGGTGGGTTACATGGAGATGCCTCCGCCTCTGGCAGCAGTAGTGGTGACTGGAGCAGCGGGGATGAAGACGAAGAGTGGAACGACGACAGCGCCGATGACGCACCAGGTGGACGCGTTCGCCCCGAGCGCCGCCTCCGTGCCGTGGCGGTGTCTTGCTCTCGCGCGCTCGCCAACTTCGCGAGCAATGGCGATTTCCGTCGCCATGCGTTTCTGGAAGACGTCGTGCACGTGGTCGTTCGACTCACGCTCGTTGACCACCGCGTGCTGCCGCATGCGACGGCTTCAAGTACAATGAGCAGCCCTAATGAGGACTCGGAGTGCGCACCGCGTCGAGCTTTCGCGCGCAACGTCGTCCGGGTGTTGACCAACCTCAGCTTCGAGGAGACGTGCTCGGCCTACTTGATGGAGTTCCCGCATGTGCTGCAGCTACTCCACGCTATTGCGGTCCACCCGTCCCTAGGCTGCACGAGTGAGGCAGCAGCATATTCTGCATCCACGGCGTCGTCAACGCACCAGTTTCGGTTCTGGCTGACGAACGACGTTGTCTGCGAAGACATGAAGGAGGACGCACTGGTGACGATTCTCAACCTCGCCAGCCAAGCGGTGTACGCCGGCCCGCTCCTGCGCACGCTGGATGGCAGGAAACTCGCTCAGGCCGCGGAAAAGCCAAGCGGCCACTCGCCCCGCCTGCGCTACGTGTATGCGCTCGTGCTGAGCAACCTGCTGTTCCAGAGCCACCTGCAGCAAAGCGTATTCGGCGACCAGGCAGTGACGGCGCTCGTCTCCGGTTTCCATTTCGCACCTCGACCGGACGCCGACTTGAACATTGAATGCACACGCAGTCTCGATCGAGACGGAGACAATGACCCAGCAAACCCAAACTCCGACAGCAATGCGATGGCACATCTCCGATCGTTGCACATCGCAAGAGACGACGACCGTGAGCGGTTCCTCGCCGCCATCTTCGTCGTCGCGAGTGAGCTCATGGGTGCGAGCAACATCGAATGCGTCGTCCGGTTAGTCGCCGAGTGCCTCCAGACGCACGTCGACACGATTGCGAAGGCACGAGCCCCGCCTCCTGCCGCGTCGGGTACTGCGGCAAGCCGAGCGGCGGCTCTTGCCGCATCGGGTCCACCGTCAGCGACGCCGCAGCAACTGCGGTCACTGCTCATGCGTCAGCACCCCATCACGTGCTTCGCGGCGGCGGCGTTGCATTCCATGGCTCGGTCCGCGACCCAGCGCGGTGAGAAGCGCAGCGTCGTCTTCTCGGACGACATGGTCTCGTTGCTGATTCGAATATGCGCCGCCACGCCAAAGGGCAGCCTCCAGTCTTCGCTTGGTGCCGTTAGTAGCACGAGCACTGGGCTGCCTGGAAGCGTCCCCGGCGGCGCTGGCTCCGCCAATGGACTGGCCACGCAGCCACCCTCATCCGCCGCAGGGGTAACACCGCTGCCCAACTACTGTGGCATTGCGCAGGCGTTCTGTGCGTCGACGCTGTATCACCTCTGCGTGTCTGCTGGCGGTGGCGCTGGCGTCGACACCCGTGTCGTCCAGGGCCTGATCGATTGCTGCAACGAGCACGAAGAGACCCAGTCGCTGCTTGCATGCTCGGCCTCGTTCGCCATCATATCCTTCTGCCAAGACGGCTGCAGACTGCTCACGCAGTGCCACGGCCTCGCGCGAGCGCTCAACCGACTCGGCCGCTCGAGCCACGTGGAGACGCAGCTGTACGCCGCCATCACCGCGTGCAACGTGTCGGCGCTTCAGTGCGTGTGGGCCTCGACCGAGCTACGCGACTTCATCGTCGTGGCGCTGCTGCGGGCCAACTCGGTGCAAGCGAAGCGGATCCACGCCAAGACGCTCTCCAACCTGCTGTCGCACGTGCAGATCCGCCCTCAAATCATCGAAGACGGCGTGCTGTACGCGCTGATGAGGCTCTCACAGGTGCTGCTCACATCGGGAGGAAGCATTGAAGGCAGCAAGGGTGGCGGAGGCGCGGGGCCACCAAAGGAGGCGACCACAGAGTTGAATCACAGCTCGTCCGTGGCTGCAGGCGCGTCGTCTCCGACTTCGGCGTTCATGCTCACATCAACGTTGACGCCGAGTGCTCCGGCGACCGTCGAGCTGTTGAGTATCGGCCTGCAGGCGCTATACAACCTGTCGTGCTCGCGCGAATACCACCCAAAGCTCCTGAGCAACGGCGTCATGGCGTACCTGTCGACAGTCGTGGCCGCGCGGCAACAGTCCCAGCACGTGCAAAGCCAAAGCCAATTGGCGACTGAGAGTCTTCTTGTCTCGCCCTCCATCGCAGCTGCTTCGTCGTCTCCGTCGCTTTCTCCTCAAAAGAATCGCGGTGGAGACAACAAGACACCCATCAAGACGACTGGATCGTCAACTTCGCCAAGCCGCGGTGGAGGACAGGCAGCGTCAAGCATGGCGAGCGAGGACGTGGTGGCGCATCTGAGTCTTGAGAGTCGTCGCTCCGTGCTCGGCATCATCTGCAACCTCGCGAGCTTCGAGGAGAACCACCAAGAGCTCATGCACGCTCACGTGTCAGCAATCATTCGCAAGTGCGTCGACCCTCGCGATGTGGAGGCGCGCGCGTCGGCTTCCATGGCGCTGCGTAACCTGAGCTGTCGTATGCCGTGGGTCGAGATGCTGTGCGAGCGCAAGACTCTGATGCTGCTACTCGCGCTCGCCCAGCCGGGAAACGCCCAGCTCGGAGGAGGGCATGCAGTCGTGCGGCACTATGCAACGCAAGCAGTGGCGAACTGCTCGCTTGTCACGGACTCGCTGCATTTGTTCGCCGAGCTCAAGGTCCCGCGAGCAGTGCTGAGCCTGCTTGATACTGCGACCATCGACCAGCCGGCGTCGCAGGATGCGGCAGGTTCCAGTGCTGGGACCACCAACCCCACAGCGACAGACACGTACATGGCGGCGCTGAAGTGCATCCACAACGCCGCGCTAGACGACGCACTAGCGCTTCAGCTTGTGGACGAGTGCTTCGTGCTCCGGCTGGTGCCGCTACTCGAGTACCGCAGCATCGGAGTGAATGAGGAGGCCTGCGAGCTGGTCGCCACGACCGTCAAGACACTTGCGGGCAAAGCGCGTTGTGCAGAGGCTCTGCTCAAGCAGCGGACTGTTGGCTTGTGCGCGCTGCTGCACCGCAAGCACCCAGACAGCGCTCACATCGCCAACGAGTGCGTGAGCATCCTCATGACGCTGTCAATGTGCCAGCAGATTCAGGCCGCGCTTGCCGAGACACAGGCCATCCACGTGATCGTGAGCATTTGCTCGTCGCCACTCGCTCAAGTGCACGCTCGAATGCGCGAGTTCGGTGCCATCGCAATCCGGAACCTGACGCTGTCTGCGATGGAGCACCTCGCGCTCTTCTACGGCGACACGGCGCTCGAGGCCGAGGAAGAAATCTCCATGCCAGCTCCTGAAGGTGAAGACGGCGCTGCTGATGCTTGCAGTAGTCACAGCCCACTCACTCGTCTGCGCAGCAAGCGGCAAAGCGACCTGGGGAAGAGGAACAGCATTGACAGAAGTCCCAGTCCGAACCGCAGACAGTCTGCTGGCTTCGACGAGTACGAGGACAGCGTGTTCGACGATGAACACCGGTTGATCGGGGGCAGTGGGCGAGCGAATGTGAGCCGATTGGCGGAACGGCACCTGCTCTACGGGCTCAAGTACTTCCAGCAAGAGATCGAGTCGGGCAACGCGAGTGCTCGCGTGCTGCTCGAAGCCTGTGCGGCCTTAGCCAACATGAGCACAGTCCGCGCGTTTCGACCGGCAATGACGCGTGCGGGAGTCGTGTCGACGCTGCTGACAGTTCACGCGATTGAGCCGCCACGCGTCCGGGAGGTGTTCATGAGTGCAGACGGGAACCAGCACGCGCTCATGAAGCGCATCTGTGCAGCGACGCTGCATCGCCTCGTGGTGGAGGACGGCTGCACAAACTCCATGAGCGCAAGCGACCGGCAAGCGCTCGTCCCGAGCCTGTTGGCTGTGGTGCGGTTAACGGACGAGGAGCTGCACCAAGTGCGCTACGAGTGCGAGAAGGTGTCGGTGTATGCCCCCCAAGCGCAGAACGCGCATGCGCGGCGGTTCTCGCTCATCCAGGCTGCCCAGGCAGATACTAGTCGGGCCAAGTCGGGTGTTGAAGACGTGTCGGGTGCCGGCAAAGCTGGCGCGGTTGAGGCCGAGGCTCGCGTTGGGAGACGACGCAGCGGGTTCATCGGTTCCGCGGGAGGTGCGGCCGGTGGCGGCGCATCGAATGTGTTCATACCGTCCATCATGGTGTCGGCGGCGACGCAGTGCGTCAAGCAGTCGTTCCGCGAGCCAAAGTGGATGGTGTACGTGATCAAGACGTCGCTGTCGTCGCAGAGCATGGTGCCGCAGCTTGACAAGAAGCAGCTGCGCACCATCGGCCAGCCGCGGCTGTCCTTCCAGGAGACGATTGGGACCAATGGTGGCCCCTACACAACAGCGCACGCAGCTTCGCCATCATCTTCTCCACCTAATGCGTCGTTGGCTGCGCCACCGGAGACCGAGTTAGGGTCTGGCTACCTCCTGAACGTGGCCAAGGACAAGTACCTGGTCGTGCGCGACCGCGAGGGCAACGAACTCGTCGTTTTGGCGTCAGGGAACAGCAGTGCGATTGCATCAAGTCCGAGTAGAGTCTCCGGGCGGTCGCTGGGCCAGCGCACGGGCAGCATCGACCTGAGCGCCGTGACTGCGGACGGAGATTTCTCCGGTCAGGACGCGGGCGACCTGGACTCGATCATCCACCAGCGCAAGTTCGACCAGCACATGCGACTCTCGCGGCGGAACCTGCGCCGCAATATCGGAGGCAGCGGCGGCGGCAGTGGTGGCAGCGGGAGCAGCGCGCCGCTGCCACCCGTGCTGCCATCGTGACAGTGGAGGACGCGATCTTGAAGAGATCCGCATTGTGATTGGTTGAAATTGTCAAACGTGGAGTTTCTATTGGTTGAAATTAAAGATGAACCCATTTCGGAGTGGGTTCACAACTGGCTGCTGTGCACGTCAGCAGCCCGCGAGACGTGGTGACTTGCACTCTTGCTGATCGGCCGAAGGCCGTGGCGCTCGCTGCTTTTCACACATGGGAACACCACTGCTCGCCCATGGGGATTGCCACTGCTGTCTGTGCCCCGCCGACGTTTGATGACCTCGCGGCATCTCATCGTGGTTGTGCTCTCAAAGCGGCGGTGGGTGTCATGGGACCATGGGGAGGGTTACGCGACAGGTTACGCGACAGGTTACGGGGTTCCACTTGTCCCACCCGAGCCGCGGAACACGCGCAGCGACTTCCAGCTGCTTTCCGCGAACACACCACCTCGTAGTTTACGCCTCCTCTGAAGTATTTTACACTAAACCCCGTCGAAACAGATGATCGGATCCGAAACATTCCAAAAATGGCACATGGTGCCATTTCACAGGGTTCGAAAAAGACCCAATGACCCTCTCCCTTACTTTCTCCAAGTCAAAAGAAAGGCCGCCCACCCGCATGAAAAGCCGACTGACTGACCACCCGCATCCTCAAGACACCAAAGCCGCTCCGTGACCGAGAAGAAGGAAGCGCGGCAGCACCAACGGGGGGGACGGGACGACGGACGGACGGACGGAGAAAGCGGCATGATGATGGCGCCATGTAGAGGCGAGCCGCCGCTTCCAGCGGGCGCGGCAGACCGCCTGGCGCGGCCCGCGACGACGCGCGCGGTCTCCTCGCCGCCGCCGACGCTGTCCGTGTCCGTGCTCGGCCTGGGCGACGACGACCACGCGTTGGCGCCGCCGCGGCTCGTGCCGGCCTCGCCCATGAGCGTCGGGGGCATCCCGCAGCTGCGCAGCTGCCGCACGGCGCCGTCGGGGCCCTCGGGAGCCGCGGGGACGGCCGTGAACCCGCAGGCCGCCGGCTACAACGGCAACCTAATGGCCGCCGGCGCCATCGCCTTCCGCGAGCTGCGGCTGCGGCGCGCGCGCACCGTTAGCGGCAACAGCAACGCGAGCACCAGCAGCTCGAGCTCGTCCTCGTACGTGCCCACGACGGGCTCCAGCGCGGCCTTCCCGCTGCCGGCGGCCGTCCCGGGCACGACGCTGCGCGGCCGCGTGCTTTCGCAGGACGTGGACGAAGACATGGACGACGACACGAGCAGCGAGACGAGCGACGGCGCGCGCAACCGCCCGTCGGACGAGTTCCGCGGCGCGCTGCAGCACGTGGTGGCGCCCGCGCTGCCGCCGGCGCCGTACCCCGTGGACCCGTACCACTTTTACTGCGTCCAGGCGGCGCGGACCGAGCAGGTGGCGGCCGCCGTGGCCGAGCTGCTCGCAGTCAGTGACATCGAGTCGAGCTTCCACCCGTACAAGTGCAAGTTCCGCTGCGTCAAGTACGTGCACTACAGCCACGTCGAGTTCATCGTGCGCGTGTACGCGCATGCGAACGCGCTGCTCGTCGAGTTCCAGCGCCGCACCGGCAGCGTGCTGCTCTGGGACGGGCTGTATCACAGCTTGTACCACCAGCTCGCGCACCTCGTCGACTTTACGGCGCCCGCGTGCTCGCAGAGCGGCGGACAGAAGCGCGTCGCGCCCGCGTCCGGGCTGGACGACGACCGGAACCTCGGCGTGCAGATCTGGCGGACGCTCACGGCCACGCCCAGCGAGTCGTCCGCCACGCCCAGCTCGGGCGTCGAGGCCATGAAGCTAATGCTGACGTCCAAGTACGTGGACGCGCAGCGAGAAGGCTGCGCCGCGCTCGCGGTGCTGACAGAGAACCCGCAGAACGCGGTGCTCGTGGCGCAGATGCAGCTGGTCGAGCCGCTGACGCGCGCTTCCGAGGCTCGAGACGCCGACATGGCGCGCAGCGCCACCGGAGCCCTCGCCAACATCGCCCGCGCGCTGCGCTCTTTCCCACGTGGCAGCCAAGACGATGAAGCCATGACGGACGGCGACCTAAAGGAGACCGTGATGGTCCACCTGCGGCGAGCAGCGGGGATTGTGCTGACGCGTCTGGAGCAGCGGAGCAGTCAGGAGTGGTCTCTGTACGCGCTCGAGCTGCTCCGCGAGAGCGCGCGCGCGTGCGGAGCGTTCATCACCACGGGCGTGGTCGATGCGAGCGAGCACGAGCACACAGCGCGGGTGCTCAAGCACTATGTGGTCCACCGCGACCGGCAACTCGCTGTGCTCTGTCGCGATGCGATGGAGAAGCTCGACGACGCGCGGAGGGCATCATCGTCCTGATCTGGCGCTGTCCCTCGCCAAGAAGAAGACCATGTTGTGGAAACCATCAGTAGTTTTAGAAGTAGCAGTAGTACGCGCGCGGGCTGCAAGACGTCGCGAGAGTATCATAGAACCCCACGCAGCACCATGGAGACCGCCATCCACCACCACTTGGCCGCCGCCGCGTCTCCAGTCGTGCCAGTCTATCGCCTCCAAGGCGGTCACAGCGGCGCGACCGAGTTGAAGTGCTCGCCCAGCGTGTAGTAGTGCAGGTGGTACGTGAGCTGCAGCGGCTCGCGGTCGGCGAACTCGCCGCCCATGGTGATCTCGTCCCCCTCGGCCGCGAACACGTGGATGGGCCGCTGCAGCGCGCATGCCAGCGCGCGCAGCTCCAGCTGGCCGCCCCAGTCCGACGTGGTCACCACGCGGTCGCAGTACTCCTCGTACAGCTCTGCGGTATCCAGCGAGCAGATGAGTACGACGCGCGCCTGGTAGTGACCACCAAGCGACGGCAAGCGGGCTCACCGGTGAGGGGCTTGCCCGCGTCCTCGTCCAGCGCCATGAAGGGCAGAAAGTCGTCCGTGTGCGCGCGCATGTACTCGCCGGTGAGTCGCCGCAGCTGCTGGAACGCGGGTTCCTGTCCAGCAATCCACGATGGTCAGTCCACGAGGAAATCAACAGCTAGAGACACATCGAGGCGGGCACGAGAGCGCGTACGTCGCTGGACGGGAGCGGCGCGCCGTGCCGCTGCAGCTGGTCCGCCACCGCGTGGTACATGCAGTGGCCGTCCGACGGGATGTCCTTGATGGCCAGTCCGTGGCGCGCCAGCTTGGCCAGGATCACGTCCGCCTCGACCTGCCGCGCGCTCACCGTGTGCTTGTTCTCCTCCTCGATGCGCTCGCGGCGCTCGCGCTCCTGCTGCTTCTGCTTCTCTCGGCGCCGCTGCGCCTTGGTCGGCTGCGCAGGTGCGGCAGCCGCAGCAGGAACAGCAGGAGCTTGCGTCTCCTCGACCGCCTCCTCGTCTCCGGCGACGGCTCCCAGCTCCTCCGCGTGGCGGCGCTGCACGTCCGCCTCCATCTGCTGCACGCGCGCGTCGGCCTCCTGCTTGCTCACCCGGTCCTTCTTGGCCTTCTTCTGGAACGCCTTGACCTCGCTCTGCAGCGCCTGCGAGCCGGCGTCAGTCGCAGCAAGCCGCAGCACACACTCTAGCGCGGACTCACGCGCAGCTCCAGCTTGTGGCGCTGCTTCATTTGCCCCGGGGTCTCCGCCTTGCCCGCCATCTCGCCTGATGAGGATCCCAATGCGCTCTGACCAAGCGCACGCCACCTCCGGCGACTACTTAAACGAGGTCCCATCATCAGTCATTCACATAGTAGACACAAGCTCATTGGTAGTTATTCAAACTATGTACATCCCAACTGTCGACGTGGAGGTGGCGCCAATCCTGGCTGGCATCAATGACATGCATGGCCAGGAGCAGCAAGATGCTCGGTCTGGCGGCGTCCGTGGCGGCGACCGCAGCGAGAGGAGCGAGCCACGGACAGCTGGGGACGCTGGCCAGTCGACTGCGCGTCGTGCTGTGCGCAGACTTTGACGAGACGGTCACGCGTCGCGACACGACGCAGCTGCTCTTCCAGCTCGCGGGGCGGGCCGAGCCGCTGCACGCGGCGCTCGTGCGGCGGCTCGTGGACCGCTACGTCTCCGACATCGCGGCGTTCCTGGACGCGTACCCTCGTGCATCCCCGGGCTACGCGCGCGCGTTCGATGCGCAGGCGCTGGACGCGTTCCTGGCAGGCTACGCGGCGACAGACATGCGGTCGGTGCAGCGCGTGGTTCACGCGCGGGCTCTGCGCGGCATCGAGACGCGGGAGATCCAGGAAATGGGGCGGACGGTCGCTCTCCGGGAAGGATGCGCCGACGTGTTCGCCGCGGTGCCAGACGTGCACGTCGTGTCCACCAACTGGAGCGCCGAGATGGTGCGCGCCGCAGTCGCAAGCGTGGCGTCGGGGAGGGTGCGCGTCTGCGCCAACGGTGCGCGTCGGCCTGCTCGCGTTCTGGTGGCCAGTGACTAACGAGCGAGAGTGGTGGCCGTCGTGCTCCAGAGTTGGTGATGGATGGCCGCGGCGTGTCCACGGGAGAGATCGCGGTGGTTGTCCAGTCGCCGGCGGACAAGGTGCGAGAGGTGCGCCACATCCGCGATGGTCTCAACCACGCACAGCCTCGACAGGACCTGGCAGTCGTCTTTGTAGGCGACGGCGTGAACGACGTGCTGGCCATGCTGGAGGCGGATGTGGGCATTTCGCTGCAGGACGCCAAGGACGAGCGGGCGTCCGCGTCCTTGTCGACGCTGCACGGCGTCGCTTCGCGCCACGGCATCGCCATCGAGCCTCTATCTCGCCTCCGCTCGCTTCAAGAGTGCGTGGACGCAGCGGTGGCGGCCAAGGCGGTCGACTCGCGCGTCATCTTCTCCGCAACGTCCTGGGCAGACATCGCGCGAGTGCTCCCGACAAGCCACAACGGAGACTTCTCCGAATAAAAAAGCACGCATTGTTGATGAGAAGAAGCCGCCGCCTCCCGACTATCTACCGAGCGCGGACGGCTTGCTGCTGCTGCTGCTGCTGACGGTCACACCCATCGATCATTCGCTTGTCTGCTGCCTCGCCTGCTGCCAGCGTGCGCCGCTCCGCTCATAGAAGGATCTCGTCGTGGTAGCTCTGCGTGAGCGTCTTGTGCGGCAGGACGATGCAGTTGCGGATGATGACCTCCGGGTTGGCGACGACCGAGACGCCGAAGATGGTCACGTCGCGCACCAGCGCCGTCTCGGCCGAGTTGACGCGGATCTGCGACGCGTTGGGCGGCTGGCCCTCGACGCGAGCCCACTGACCGATGATCGAGTTCCAGCCGATGACCGCGAACAGGACACACGCGTGCTCCTTGATCGTCACGCCCTCGAGCACGATCGAGTGCGCGACGCGGGCGCCGGGGCCGATGGTCACACCGGCAGCGATCGTCACGTTCGGACCGAGCTTGGCCGTCGGATGCACCTGAGCGGTTGGGTCAATGACGACGTTGCCCTCGATCTGCGGCGACAGCTTGCCGCCCGTGGCGCTCAAGGCGCTCGGGTTGGTGTACCGGAAGCGCTGCATGTACAGCTCCGAGCACGTGATGGCCATGCCCGGCGTCTTGATCTGGCACCAAAAGTCCCCGAGCTCGAACAGGTAGATGCCTCCCTGGCCCGCGAGCGGCAGCAAAATGTCCTGCTCCAGACTGTTGGCACGGTAGCAACTCGCGTAGTTAGCATGTCGTTGAGCAAAGATCATGGTGAGCTGAGCGATCGGGTGTACCGGAGGTTGTCGAGGTTGCTGAACTCGGGGAAGAGCTTCTTGAGGTCGTGCTCGGCGTTGGCCTCGGCGCTCGACTCGCTGCGCAGGCGCTGGCGACTGATCCGGTTGCCGACGCTGATGATGACGTCCATGAGCGAGACGTCGAAGAGGTAGATGCCGCAGTTGATGATGTCGCTGACGAACGTCTCTGGCTTCTCAGCCCAGTGCAGGATCTCCTTGGACGCGGGGTCGGCCACGAGGCAGCCGTACTTCTTGGCCTCGTCGTGGAAGACGCGCTTGCCGAGCACGGTGCACTTGCCCTGGTGGCGCAGGTGGAAGTGCATCATCTCGTTGAGCGGGAAGGAGCAGCAGACGTCGCAGTGCAGCACGAAGAGGCTGGCCGGGTTGCCCTGCAGGATCTCGTCCTGGAAGCAGCGGATGCCGCCGGCCGTGCCGAGCGCCTTGTCCTCCTTCAGGTAGCGGATGGGCACGTTGAAGCGGCGGTAGACGTCGTCAAAGAAGCGCGTGAACAGGCCCTCGTCGTACGAGCCGATCATGAGGATCTCGAGCAGGTTGGGCACGCGCGCGCAGGCCTCGACGTGAAAGTAGAGCATCTCGCGGCCCGCGATCAGGAACAGCGGCTTGGGCAGGTCCAGCGACAGCGGCCGGAAGTGGTTGCCCTGCTGGTTCGGCCCGCCGATCAAGATCACGGCCTTGGACCGCGGGAACGCCACCTCCTCCGCCGTCGCCATGCTGCCTGCCTCTGCTTCTCTTCTCCAGCGATCGATCGGCGTGAGGTCACGTTCTCCCGTCAAAGGGATCATCAGCGAGGCGCTTTACGAATATATTGTGATTCGATGTGTCTATTTATATAATTAAATAGGAGTTATAGATTGGAACAGTATCAAATTTACGTATTAAAGTCTACAGATGTAATTTAGTAGGAGTATGCGGATCCAACAGCAAAAATGAACGTGAACCTTGTAGATTGTATATTTAGTGTAGCCCACATGGCGCAAATATACGTTCCGAGAGTGGGTTTCCCACCCTCGACACTTCCTGGGACGACACTTTCCCCCATTATTCGCTTCGAGGCGAGGTTTCAGGGCGAGAAAGGACGCGGGCAGAAGACGTCGAGGGCGGCGGCGGAGCATGCAGTTCACGGAGCTGAGCGAGCTGAGCCACGTGGTGGGGCTGCTGCGCGTGGCGGCGTGCAGTAGCCCGACGTTCCACGACCGGCAGGACTCGGAGGTGGACCGCATCTACAACTCGTCGCCCAAGCTTGAGATGCAGCTGCGCAACTCGTGGATCGACAAGATGCCGGCCTTCAAGCCCATGGCGCCCGCGCCGCCGGCCAAGAAGTCGCCCACAGCCGCGGCGGCGGCGGCCAAGATCCCGGCGGCGGCCAAGGGCGGGCCCATGGACGCGCCTGGCGCGCGCAAGGCGGCGGCGGCGGCGGCGGACGGGGCCGAGGCGAACGGCGGCGGGAAGACGGCGGGGAAGGACGCGAGTGCGGACCGACAGGGACCAGGGAAGGGTGCGTAGCCTTGACACAGTCAGTGTGGACGGCTGGACACTCATGAAATCGGCCTGACAACAACTCAGACAAGGGGGCCGGGGACGCCGCCAATGGCGACAAGAAGGACGTGGAGCCGCAGGAGGCGCCAGACGACGGGTTCCACTTTGAAAAGGAAGAGGTCGTTCCGATCTCGTTCCACGAGGTGTCGCTGCTGGACAAGATCCTCAAGGGCTCGGCGTCCACGACAATGGGGCCGCGGCCGCCGATGAACACGGACGGCGCGGTGCTGCACCTCACGATCTACTTGCCCACCCGGTCAGAGATGAAGATTGACGTACGTCACGTCTGCACGTGCATCATGCAGTCTCACGAAACACTTACTAATCTGCTGCGCTGTTTGTCGACTGCGCGCAGCTCTACGACGTGTCGACGGTCGAAGAGTCCATCCTGGAGATTCTCCGTTCGCACCAAGCAGAGAACTTGCAACCTCCGCTGTACTATGGCCACCCTGAGTGCTACGAGTTGCGCCTTCACGACGCGGATGGATATCCCGACGAAGACTTTCCCGGTAAGCTACTGCGTCTGTGGACTGTGGACCAGGTGACGGTGCCTAACACTGGCTTGTCTTGGCAGCTCTGGACCGATCCCGGAAGATCAAAAACTTTGGCGACGCTGGTGGTCACGAATACTGCTTGTGTGAACGCCCTGATGCGTGCCCCCCGTCGGGTGATGGTAAGCTATGTCGTTTCCTTGTTCCTGCGGTTGCTCATGGATTGACATTCTGTGTGCGTTGTGGGGAAAGAACCGGTGGCTCCTGCGCCAGTACAAAAGCCGATACCAATTCCCGAGAAGGCGCTGGGCGGCGAGAAATCGTTTCTCAAGATTTTCATGTCCGTACTCGATGAGGGCTGAACAATCGTGAGGGTGAACGGTTCTGACAACGTGTTGACTGCGAACAGGCCAAAGAGCAACGACTACACTGTTGTCGCGATCGACAGCAACACGGTCGGGCAAGATCTTCTCCCGACTCTGATCAAAAAGCACCGTCTCGCGCTCCAGGAGCAGTACGTCTTGACAATCAGCGAAGCGGAGCGCGAGCGGCTTGACTTGGCGAGCGAGGAAATCGACTTGCAGACCAAGCTTCGCCCATTGAATCTCCATGAAGTCACGTTGGCTCCAAGTACGAACGAGTCTGCTTGCGGCGGGATGGATGGTTTGTCGACGACGTCTAATACTGAGTGCTTTTGTGTGTGTGTGTTTCAGAGGTTTTCGCGGACAAACCGCAAATTGTTGCTCCCGTGCCCAGCACCGTGGAGCAGCCCGTGAACATCGACTCACGCGTCCGACCTCCTCCAGAGACGTTCATGTTCAACGATGTGACGGCGGCGATGTTCAAGGAGTGGCACGTCATCAAGAAGAACAAGTATGGCAAACGCCAGCAGCGGATGCTCGGCATCGATCTCAACAAGATCTACAACCGAAAAGTGGGCGAGCGGGTCATCAAGTCTCGGAACACAACCAAGATTGTACGTTGGATGCCTCGATGGCTGCGGGGGTGTGCGAGACCAACGCATGATATGGTTCCTTAATCTCGGCTGATGTGTCTTGCGCATCTTGGACCAGGCCGAGCGTCCGATGTCGAGCGTCGGCTGGGTCCGCTTCAACACGGATCCGTCCGAGTTCCAGATCTACTTCAAGGACAACATCGAGGAGATCGTGACGGACTACACGGCGGACTCGCCCTACGAATGCGGTGCGAATCTTGCTTGTCGCCTGGAATCGCTAATCCCATTCCGTCATGTTGACGCACCGCCTCGTTCTTTGTGCATGACTGTCGGCAGCCGAGATTGTCGCCAAGCTCAAGTACATTCTGTCTCGGCGAAAGTAGCCGCCGCGCGCTGGTCGTGGCGACATCCACATGGTTTCGGTGGGAGCGCCGATCGTGATGTTGCATGTCTTGTGGTTGACCTGTTGAATGACTGCACGTTCGCCCGCTGTTGCCCGCGTCACGTTGACGTCCATCCCTCGCATCCGACAGACACCCACCTCACCCAATCGCATGCAGGGCGGACCAAAACACCAGGCAGATGGGAAAGGAACACGTCGGGGACCAAAGGTTTGTTGCGCGTCTCAATTTTATTCACCAGGTTTACGTCCCCAACGCAAAGCAGCAGGCGCCACGCCCCAGCACCGGCAGCGTCCTCAGTGGAAGACGCCAACCAGTAAGCCAGGCCGCAGAGCAACCGCCTCGCGCCACCTCTGTCCAAACCAAACAAACGCGACAGAAGCGCGCCACGAAAACCCAGGGTCTCGCGACGAACGGCTCGTGGGATCGACTTCGGAGGCCACCGCTTAGACCTTGAAGCCACGGCTCTTTCGGCGACCACGGGCCTGCTCGAACTTGCGGCCCTTGGAGCGCACGTACGGCTTGACGTGGTCGTGCGTGTGCACCGACTCGAGCGTCGACTTGTGGCCGAAGTGGCGGTACACCTCGCGGGCCGTGCGGCGGCCGCGCAGCAGCACCGTGTTCGTGCCCTTGGGCGAGCGCAGCGCCAGCTGGTCGAAGCTCAGGCACTCACCGCCAGCCTTGACGATGCGCGCGCGGGCCGTCTCCGTGAAGTGGAGCGCGACGACCGAGAGCTTGGGCACGTTCAGGAGACGGATGTCGTCCGTGACGGGGCCCACCACGACGGCGAGCTTGCCCTCATGGCCCTTCATGTAGCGCGCCACGCGAGCGATCGAGATCGGCGCCTGGTTCGTGTTGCTCTGGTAGAGACGGCGGAGCACGATCTCGTTGAACTTGGCACCGGTGCGGCGAGCCAGGAAGCGGTACAGCTGCACATGACGGAGCACGTCGGTCAGTCACCGACGTCGGGCGATATCAGACATGGGAAGGCATCCAAACGCGGGCTACTCACGCGAACCAGCAGGTTCAGGTACACATTCTCCGACTTGGGGGCCGTGCGGTTCTTCTTGCCGACGACCTTGCCACCGGCCACAATATCGATACCCTGCGGACAATCGGAGCGTTAGCCACGGCGGCCTCCTCTTGGTCGGTCGTTCCTGTGAGCCGCCGCGCGGGGAGGTCTGTCCGCGGATGAGACGAGTCGAGGGGATGGAGCGGGGCGGGCAGTCTTGGAGCGAACGGAACGGCAGGCAGGCAGGCGCATTGCGTCTCTGTTCGCAGCGCGCGCGTGCTGGTGTTCCTGTGTAGTCGCGAGCCTCGCGATGGCGCCGCTGCTGCCGTCCTCCATCGCGACGTGTCAGGCCATTCACTCGTGCAGCGCGTCGCTGTCCGTCCCGGCGTCCGATGGCCACGCCCGCCTGCACGCCCGCCCGCCCGCCGCTCGTTCCCATCCGGCCCACGTCCATTCTCCTCTCTCTCTCTCGCTCCTCCGCGGTCTCCTTCCCTCCTCCGGCAACGCGCGGCGGCTCCATCCATCCACCGACCCAACGAAGACCACACGTACCATATTGCAAGGCCTAAAATTGAAACTTGATCAAGTCCGCGCCGCAAAAAGACTGGGTGAGGCGGCCTTGTTCGCCCTCGCATCGCGCTCCACGGTTGGTTCCCAGCGCTTGGGTCGATGGGCGGTTCGCGGTTCGAATCGCGGGCCGAATGAACCGGAGCGGCCCGAGCAATATCCGCCAATCCCTGCTCGCAGTGAGACAAGGGGTAGGTAGGTTCATCGGTCGCGCAATTTCTGCCAATCAATAACACGGAGATCTGCGAAAATCAAAATTCTAGTGTGGACCACGTTATAAGCAAGACAGTCCTTCAACAAAAATACAATGCGATGGTCAAATTTCAAAAACAAATCAACACATACAAAGAAATTCTCGTCGATTTGGTTTTGGTATCGAATATCGACAATATCCTACTATATGGTGATATTTACCATGAATTTCTACCATCGATTGGTACATTTGATTGATTTTAACTTCTAAAGATACCAACTGGGGGACGCTTCCTGGTTACCGCTGGGGGACTTGTTCCGCTCTTGGTTTTGGTGAACCACGCCCAAGTAATTTTCAACGAATCACGAGGCATTGGACGACGGCTGTTACAATAATAGCGTGGCCCACATTCTATTTGCAATCGATTGGAAATCCGACAGATATACTTTATGTGGACCACTTTTGGTCCAATTTGTATGAAAGATTTCCATCATCATACTTTTTTCAAGAGTATATATTTGTAGGGGTAGGCGAAAGGTTACAATCTAATACTATTTCTTTGAACTTTAATGCCATCCCTCGACAAAAACACGCACCGAAAACCACGAATCGTGTTTATCCTGTCTTGTGGCATTGCTAGAAGACAGGATAAACGCGTTTCGTGATTTTTTGCCGAACGACGGGGGGTGAAAGTCCTCTGGATAATCACGATTTGGGACCTACATTCTGAGACCATGAAACTTGGATTGGTTAAACTCCTCGGAAATGGTGAATGAAGGTTCATCTCCAGAGGAGACCCCATGGAAAAACCAAGAAAGACCTCTGGATCCAGAGGACCTTGCTTCCAGAGGAACGAGTTGAAGGCGACAATGACTCGGCGAGGGAGGCTGCAATTGCAGAATGTTTTCCTGGCGCGAATGACGGCAAAATGGTGCAAGGCTTGACATGGCGGGGGTGACAGCCTCCCCACCTCGATCGGGTGCATCACCCGCATGGCTTCCGTTTCATCGGCATCCAGCAGCGAGGCGCACCACTTCACGATTTCGCACCGTTAAGCGCCGTCGAGCACCGTCGAGTGGCTTCGGCACATGCACGCGAACGACTGTCTTCGTCACGGATCCAGCACTAGCACTGGATCGTATCGGAACACGTGGGAGGCGTGCGCACGCGGCCGCAGGGCTCACGGAAGACCCGGCACATCCACCAAGTCGCTCGCAGTGTTCGGGAACCGCACGTACAGCAGGTCCCACGGTATTTGCTCCAGCTAGGCGTGCTCCCGCAGCAGCGCCTGCTTGATGTTGCAGCCGCGTCGCGGCGCAAGCGTCAGCGAACAAGCTGCTCGTGGCGTCCGTGAGTCCCCACAGCAGCGGCTGGCACGGCACGACCACGGTTTTGAGCAGCGACAGCGAGGCCACGCCGGCGTCCGAATCGCCTGTCGACGCAGCCGGTTGACAGTCGACGGCGAGCCCAGAGCGCCTCCTTGCGCTGGTAGACGGGCTGCAAGTCCTTCACGAGCTTGTCGAGCCCTCCGCCGGTGCCACTGAGGAGGTTCTTGCCGATCTATTGGATGCAGTGCTCGCTCCGATCCAGCTGGGTCGAGTCGCCCGAGGGCTGGTAGCCCCAGCGATTGGCACCATCGACCATCGACAACAGTGGTCCAAAGATTGACACCGTGTGGTCCGTGGGTCTCCTTGTGCTCGATCGACGCGAAGATGCCGCCGTGGTTGATGGTCAAGAGCGTCAAAAGGTCATCTGCCTTCAGTCAGAGACTGTGCGCTGGGAAGCACACGACCAAGGCGAGCGTGATGGTGACCAGGTGCAGCGCGATAGTAGCGAGTCGCCAGCCTCTCGCCGCTTCTGGAAGGCGCCGCAGCCTCCAGCTTGCCCGTCGGCCGAGGTGTTGCTGCCTTCAACACTGCCGCGCATGGTCACTAAAGCGGCACTCGTTATGAGTCGCATGGCATTGAAATGAGGGACTTCGTGACATGCACACGCGCCGACACTAGCAGCCATCCGTGCATTGCTGCATCCGCATCCGCATCCCGCAGGCCCCGCATCCGCATCCCGACGCCCTCCGCCTCCGCCCCAACCATGACGGCGTACTCGGAGGGTTACACGACCGTCCCGCTCGAGTGCGTGGCAACAATATACCGCCAAGGCTCCTCCTCAGCTCCACAACAGTGACGCTGACCCCACCTCGTTCTCAGGCAGAAGCAGGTGCCGCTGAGCGAGCTGGACGCGGCCCAGGCGCGCACGTTCGCCATGGTGATCGAGCGCCAGCGCGGCGTCGACATCTCGGCGCTGCAGGCGCGCGTGCGGCGCGAGGAGCCGGGGCTGTGGGACCCGGCGCACCAGAAGGACAACGTGCCGATCCACCGCGCGGGCCACGACCGCTGGGGCATCGGCAAGGCCGTCTTCATCTTCTGCGACGACTACCTGCAGCGCGTGTTCGACTTCCCGTGGCTCGGCGCGTGGCGCGCGGAGCTCGAGCCCGTGTTCGCGCAGGTCGGCGTGCCAATGGACCGCGTCATCCGCTGCATCCTCGCGTCCATGCCGCCGGGCGCCGACATCCCCACGCACCACGACACGGGTCTCTGGGTCTCGCACTCGCACCGCATGCACATTCCGCTTTTCACGGACCCGGCCATCGACTTCCAGGTGCGGTGGCCTGCGTCTCTCTCTGGGCAGTAGCAGCCAGCAGCAGAGCACTGACGGACTGACGAACGGACGAACGGACGGACGGACGGACCGCGCAACAGGTCGGGCCGAACGCGGACGAGATGACGCGCTACGAGTTCCAGCAGGGCAACCTGTACGAGCTCAACAACATCAGCAAGCACCGCGTGACGAACCACTGGGACCAGCGCCGCGTGCACCTGATCTTCGACTACGTCGAGCCCGGCTTCCCGCTCGAGCGCCTGCAGCTGACGCCCGACATGGTGGTGCACCAGACGCGCCGCTCGCTCGACCTGTCGACGGACCGCGGCAAGCGCGTGCCGCCCAGCTTCATGATCATTGGCGCGCAGAAGGCTGGCACCACGTCGCTGTACGACTACATCGCGCAGCATGACCTCGTGCTGCCCGCCAAGCGCAAGGAGACGCACTACTTCGACTGGCGCTGGAACCGCGAGCTGCCCGACTGCGCTTCGCCCGAGGGTGCCCAGCAGCACCGCGACTACTACCACAACTTCTTCGACAAGGCGCTGCTGCTCAAGCACCCGTCCATCCGCACGGGCGAGGCCACGCCCAGCTACATGCTGGGCGGCCGTGTTGTCATCCAGCGCATGGAGCAGGTCATCCCGGACTGCCGCAAGATCCTCGCCGTGCTGCGCGACCCCGTGGACCGCGCGTACTCGCACTACTGCATGACGGCCGACACGGAGGGCTCGCCGCAGCAGCTGCGCAACCGCGGACACCAGCACCTCCAGGGCCGCAGCTTCGAGCAGGTCGTGGACGACGAGGTGGAGGAGCTCGCGCGCCTCGGCGTGCACCCGGACATGGACTTCGACGAGTTTGACGCCGCCGTCATGCGCTCGCGGCTCGCCTTCGACCACGGTGCGCACTCGTTCGTCGCGCGCGGACTCTACGCGCTGCAGCTGGCTGGCTGGCTCGACGCCTACCAGCGCGAGAACGTGCTCGTGCTGTCGCTCGACGACATGAAGGGCTCTGAGAAGCTGCACGTACGTCGGCAATGTGATGCGAGGCATGTTCTGCTGGGGTCTGGACTAACGATGAGAGTGCTGTCGTGTCCACCAGGCGGCCATGGACAAGGTCTTCGCCTTCCTCGAGCTGCCGGCGCACCGCATCCAGGACGTGTCGGCCAAGAACACGCGCAAGTACGAGCCCATGGCGGCCGAGACGCGCCAGAAGCTCGCCGCCTTCTACGCGCCGTACAACCGCAAGCTGAACGAGTTGCTGGGCCGCGACTTTGGCTGGAGCACGGCCCCCTAGACGTCGATGACCCGCGCCGCGCGGCCTGCATCGATGGCGCTCCTAACCGCTTGAATCACATGTGTGTCTGCTTTGTTCCGTGGCGTGTTCAGAGCCCCGCCGTCTTCTTGAGCATCACCTCCGTCTCAGTCTGCTCGGCCTGCATCCGGCGCGCAAAGGCGGCGTCCATGCGCTGCTGCGTGCGGTCCGCCTGCCGCTCGGCGCGCCGTTCGTGTGTGCTCTGCGCGCGGCACAGGAAGACGAGGTGCTGCAGCTCCTGTACCTGCGCGCGCAGCGTCTCGTACTTGCCGGCGCGTACCAGGGCTTCGCACTCGCGTTGCCAGTCTGCCGCCTGCTGCTGCTGAGCCTGCAGCTTGGCCGTGGCGCGCTCGACCTTGCCAGTCAAGTACGTGGTCGCCGCCGAGCTCGAGTCACGCGCAGCGCGAGTCAAAGACTCGGTCGCTGGTGAAGACACGCGCTGCTCCAGCACCTGCACGGCAAGCTGCAGCTGCGCGAGCTCCTCGTGCGCCTGGAAGAGCGTCCACTGCTCCTCTTCGTCGCTAGTCACATCCCTGGCGCGCACCCGGCGCTTCATCTGCTCGGCTTTGCCCTGGGCAGTCGCGGGGTTCTTCCCGCCGCGCATGTCGTTCCGGAACGCGCGCTGGGCCAGTACGGCTCGCAGCGAGCCCTCCAGCCCTCGCGCAGCGTCAGTGAGCCTCGCATGCTCCTGCTCCAGCGCGACCAGCTTGTCGTTGTGCTGCTGCTTGTCGGCCTCGAGTCGCTCGCGCTCCTGCTCCAGCAACTCGCACTCGCGCTGCCGCATGGCGTCGCCTCTACCTTCAGGCTGCTCAGCCTCCCGCTTGCTGCTCGTGCGTTGGGAACCCGGCACCGCGGACGGCTTGGAGATGCCGCGAGCGACGGCTGAGCGCTCCTTGTCGGCCGCCACGCGAAGGCAGTCGCGGGTGTGGCGGTCCCTGCGGTTGAGTGAGTCCAGCCGGGAGCACCCACGTGAGAGCTCGCTCGTCTGCTGCTTGAGCCGTGCCACGTCGTCCTGCAGTGCCGTCACCTCCGCCACGAGCTGGTGCTGGTGGACGTACTTGGCCTGCGCCTGCTGCATGCGGAAGTCCAGCTCCAGCCTCCGCTCCTGCCGCTTGTCCTCCGCGTACGCCTTGCCCAGTTCGCGACCGCCAATGCCGAGCAAAGGAGGCGAAGCGGAGGCCTTGGCGGAGGACTTGGCGCCAAGGCCTCCGATCGCTTGCAAGCGCTTGCCCAGCGCGCGGTTCTCGAGCGACACCTGCGCCACGAACTTGCAGCGGTTAATGCCGGACGAGGCTTTGTGCCCGTGCTTCCTAGCGCCGTGCTGCGGCGGTGTCACGCGGCTCTTCTCCTGCGCCTTGGCGTCGTCCCGCAGCCTGGCACGCCGCGCTTGTTGCCACTCGAGCCGCTTGGCCAAGTCCACG
>JAADYB010000085.1:0-46257 GCA_023338075.1 Phytopythium litorale
ATGGACGAGCCCGGTCTGCGCTCACTGGTGACTCGGCAAGCTTTGATGCCCACCAAAGACGACGGACATTACGCACGGAAGCGGCTGGCCGGCATGTTTAGTACTCGGCCGAGTGCATTCGTACTCATCCGGCTCACGGCATGGCGCTTCGGTGGCCGTCACGAGCGCGTCAACGCGTGCGACACGAACCGGAACCGCGGGTTCGAGGTGGAGGAGGGACCATGCGCGCGCATGACTGGTCACCGGGTCAGCGTGAGGAGGAGACATGGGCACGCCATCGCTATCCGTCATCGCCTTCCATCAGTCAGGCGCGGTGTGCAACGCGATCCCATCATCGTCAAGGCGTCTGCACGTGATGTGTCACAGGCTAATTCAGTTGGTGGCAGGCATAAACAACATCCAACTACGACAGAGCACTGGAATAACTGCTATGCGTCCATGTTGAAGCTCGTGATGGAAACTGCAATGATTGATCAGGAAGGTGAGGCGAGGCGCCCAGCAACATGCCGTGCATGCGTCAGTGGGTCATGTTGTGGCGGCAGGGCATCACCTCGCCCCTCCTCACTCCTCGTCCGAGATGTCGCTGTCCGCCATGTGCGGCGAGATGGTGTGCGTGCTCGCCTTGCCCTTGTGCGTGCTCGTCTTGCGTGCGCTCCGTTTACTCTTCGACTTGGACGCCGCGGTCGGCGGGTGCAGTGGCCGAGTTTTTTGCTTCGACGTCTTCTTCGGAGCGGCCGGTGCCGCCTCCGCCTTTGTCGGGTCGCTCCTCCTGCTCGCGCGGCTCGCTCGGGACGATGTTGGGGGCGACGTCAGTTCATCCGAGCGCTCATGTTCTTTGCTCGCCTTGCCCGAAGCCCGCGACGACGACCGGGATGATGACCCCCCAGCCGCAGCGACCTGCACGCTTGTTGCTAGCGGCGTCACTTCCGTGTGCGCCTTCTTCGTGGGGGTCTGCTCGTCATCAACCACAAAGTTAGCATCCAACAAGCAGCCGGCGACTGGAGAATGAGTATGGAAACGCACCGGATGGTCGCCGCACTTGGAGCACTTCCACGAGCCTTCCTTGGCGTAGCGAGTGGCCAGGCGGTCTGACACGTGCACGCACTTGGCGTGGAACCTCGTTCTGCACGTTGCGCATGCAAGCTCGAGCTTGCCGGCAGGCTCCTCGCCCTCGCCCTCCTCGTCCCCCTCCTTGCGACGGCAGACACCGCAGGTCGCTTCTGCCGCTCGCTTGGCTTCGGCGTGGGTCTTGCAGTACAAGCTGTACGTGGCCTCAACGAATTCGCCGCCAGTCTCAATCGCGCAGCGCAGATGGTAGTTGCACTTGCACTTGTCCACAACGCATCCGATCGTAGCGCCCGTCACCCGGCACGATGAGCAGCGCAGCTGCCGGCCACGCTTCACTGCCTTGTCCAAGTTCATGATGAGTCCGTCGGGCTCGACGTACACCTCGGGCGAATGCAACGCGCAGTTCAGGTGCACATGCACCCACTGCGCTGGCCGGTCGCTGCTGTAGACCAGTCGCACCGGCGCATCAATGAACGGACCTTCAAGCCCAGCACTCGCTGGTGCATGAGAATCGCCGTTCGATGTGGTGTCGTCCGCTGAACGCTTGTGGGTGCTCTTCTTCAACGGTGCCGTCTCTGCATCCGGCTCTGGACGGGAACCTGATGTTGGCGATGGCGCGCCGCCCTTGCCACGATGGCAGAGTGCACAAATGCGATCCGCCGGCGGGGCGGGCGGCTCGTTGTTGTGTCCAATTGGTACGCGCTTCGCCTTCTTCGCCTTCTTCTTGGGCGTCTCCTCGGCAGAGTCAGCGGTGTCGTCGTCGTCAAGTGGGATCGCGATGGGGATTTCCTCCTCCTCCTCCTCCTCGTTCACTGCGATGTCCCTACCATTAGCATCTGAGCTGCCATTCATCTGCTTGGTCGCCGGCAATGGTGGGAGACGGCTCGAAGGCACCGCTGGCCGCTTCGTCTTGCCTTCCAAGTGGCTTGCACAAATCATCAGGTGCTTCGATAGCCGCATCAACTTGTCGGACGTCCTGACGCACGGTGGGTGGTACGCCTTCGCGCAGTGGATGCAGCTCACGAGCGTGCTCGCGTCATCCGCGACCGCCTTCTTCTTGTTCCTTGTGCTCGCTTTGTTCTTGCTCTTGCTGCTCTTGGCGCTAGCGCTGGTATCATTGCCACCGCCACCACACCCGTGGCAAAAGTGGCTGGGACACCGGAAGCGCTTCTTGCCGACCCACTCGACTCGCGGGTGTTTCAGCAGACAGCCTTTGTGGTAGAAACGGCCGCACTTGGCCATCGAGCACTGGATGACGCCGAACTCGACGCCCATCTCGCCCACTTGCATGCAGATCAGACACATGTGTCGCCCAGCAGTGCAGTCCGGACAGAGCCATTGCTCCTCATCCGGCTCCGAGTCCATGCCAACGCACTCCAAGTGGAACGACCGGTGGCAGGGTCCATCGCACAAGAGGATCAGACCGCCGTCGCCGCACAGCGTGCACAAGTCGTCGCTGTCGTTGATCGCGCCGTTCTGGAACAGCAGCGGAGACGTTACGAACCCACTCGTCCCTGACGGCACTCTGTTCACTGCCTTGTTCTTCGGGCCACGGGCCGGACTGGCCCCCAAGTCGGGGAGGGGATGCTTACGCGGCCGGCCACGCTTTCCCGGCGTCTTCTTGCGCATCTTCCTCACTGGGCTCGCGTCTTCGTCGTCGTCGTCGCCATGAGAGCTTTCCCCCAGACTGCTGTAGTCGAAGTGCTCGCCATTGTGCGTGCCCGACATCTTCCGCTTCCGATTGGACCCACCATTCGCCTCGGACGGACCTTGGTCTTTACGCATGGACGTCACGACGCGGCTGCGACGGACGCGCGACTTGTCCAGCTTTGCCATACACTTCTTCACCAGATCAAGCTGTTCGCTCGAGAACTCTTGCCTGTACTTGGAAGTCACGGCGTGAACCACCTGGATCGCAATGTCGTACTCGTGCTGTACGTTCGACGAAAAGCGCGGGTTGTCTTCGTCGTGCGCGCTCTGAAGGTCTGATACCAGGTTGTCGAGCGCGATCTCCAAGTTGCTGATGAACTTGATCTTCGACTGCCGCGAGCTCACGGCGCTGCCATCTTCCAGCTTGAGACTTAGCATCTCGACAGACACGGCACCAGGCAGAACCTTCTCCCAAAAGTTCGGGTCATCCACGGCCAGCTCGCCCGTCGATCCTTCCGCAACGAACGAAGAACGGTCGACCGCCATACCACCGAGAGACTTGCGGACGCGCTTCTTGGACGGAGACTTGCGCTGCAAGTAGTTTGGCACCTCGGCTGAAGCATCCGACGCCGTGTCTTGGTCATTGTCATCGCCTTCATCGTTCTTGGTAGCAGTATTCACCACGCGGACGGTAGCATTCTCCTTGAGAATCGTCTCAATGTCGCGCTCGGCAAACTGCTTCGACGCCGTGTCGTCTTCTTCCATCAGTGCGTACGCGCCGCGCTTCAAGAGCTCCACGAGCTGCTCTGCGCTTGGCTTTTCAACCTGGGTCGTCTCGTTGAACGACGCCGTTCCAAGCACCGCATGCTCGAGCCCAAGCTTCTGCGAGGCGCGGTCAAACATTTGGCTTTCGTACGTGTTGCGCGTCACGAGACGATAGATCTGCACGGATTTCTTCTGCCCGATACGATGGCAACGAGCCTGGGCCTGGAGATCATTCATCGGGTTCCAGTCGCTGTCGAAGATGATGACCGTGTCCGCCGCGATCAAGTTGATGCCAACACCTCCTGCTTTGGTGCTGAGCAAGAAGACGAACGACTTAGAGTGCGCTCGAGAGAAACGGTCGATCGCATTTTGGCGGAAGCTGCCACCCGTCGATCCGTCCAGTCGTTCGAACCCAAAGTTGTTGGACTCGCAGTACCGCTGCAGCAAGTCGAGCTGCTTCAGGAACTGGCTGAAGATCAGGATCTTGTGGCCCTCGCGCTTGAGTTTGGGGATCAGCTTCGACACCAGCACCATCTTCCCCGAGCACTGGATCGTCTTCTCCATCACTGCGGCAGCGTTTGGACGCGGGCCGAGCTCCTCTAGCTCGCGATCTTCGACGCCCTTGATCAAGAACGGGTGGTTGCAGCACTTGCGAAGCTGCATTTGGATGTTGTTGAGCGTCGGCAGCCCATTCTTCGTGCCGCGGTACAGGAAACTCTTGTTCTTGTCGTAGATGGCGCGGTAGTACTGCTTCTGTAGTGTCGTGAGCTCCACCGAGATGATGGTCTCTTCCTTGGGCGGGATGCTCTTCTCCACGTCTTCCTTGACGCGGCGGAGGATGTAAGGCCCCAGGAGTTTCTGCAATTCCTCCACTTGGCTCTGGGACTGCAGTTTGCCGAAGTCCTTGTTAAAATCGTCCAGGCTGTCGAACTTGACGGGCTCCAAGTAGTTCAGCAACACCCACAGCTCCTGCGTGTTGTTTTGCAACGGAGTGCCTGTGAGTAGCAGCTTGCGATCGCAGTGTAGCACGCGCATTTGCTTGAGCACGCGCGATCCGGAACTCTTCAGCCGATGCGCTTCGTCAACGACCACGAGGCGCCAGTGGATGTTCTCAAGCTCCTCAAAGTCCGACAGGACCGTCTCGAACGTCGTCAGGAGAATGTGGAACTTGAACACGGACGAGTTGCCAAGCCCCGGGTAGTACCACTCCTGGTCGCGGATGACTGCGCGCATGTCCTTCGCAGTGAACTTGGTCGTGCGATCTCCGATGTCGTGGTAAACACAGACGTTCAAGTCCGTCCAGCTCTCAATCTCGCGGCGCCAGTGCTGGATCGTGGACAGCGGCACCACAATCAGATACGGTCCGCGGATCGACTCCTCGGTCCGAAGGTGCTCGATTAGGGAAACGACCTGCACGGTCTTGCCGAGACCCATCTCGTCCGCCAAGATGCACGAGCGCTGCGCCTTGAAGCAGGAGATCATCCAGTTCAACCCGTCGACCTGGTACGAGCGCAGCGTTCGACCGCCCTTGAACGTCGGGGACTGTTCGTACGGAACAAACTCGTCCGACTCCTCTTCCTGCTCGGCGTCCCCCTTCTTCTTCTTGTCCTTGGGCTTCTGCGCACCCTCGGGCAAGAAACTCGCGAAGTGCTCGTGCGGATCGATGCTGTTGTCCACGATGCCAGCGTATAAATGCTGCATCGGACCGCTCGGCACGATGTAGCTCGTGTAGTCCTGAGCATGGCCAGACACGGTCTCGCTCGACGAATGCTCATGCCGTCCGACTTGAAGCATCGGTCGATATTCCTCGTAGCTGAACGGCACGTACTCGGATGCTGGTACCGCGTGGTCAGGCACCTTTTCACGAGGTTCCAGCGTGACTTGCTGAGGCTCGCAGTACGGTGGGAACGTGAACGCTGGGCGATGCGAGTGGAAATGGAACCGGATGTGCATCGATGCCTGACCGATCACTTGAACGACGCGCTTGAACGGCAAATTCGACACGGGGATGCCGTTCACCGCGACCAGAACGTCGCCGACGCTGATCACTTGCGACGCCTGCGCAGGTCCGATCATCCCATTCGCGAGGAGCTGGAAGCCGAGGACGCACGTGCTTTCGTCCGACGAAACACCGAGACGCATGCCCAGACCGAACTGAGAGCGGGCCAGCGTCACGCAGTACTCCGTGAAGGTGGGAACCGTTCGAAACGTCGTCGGCGTGTACTTCGAGGTGAACCCAACCGCCTTGTCGACTTTCTCGAGCTTCGTCTCGTAACCAAGAGCGACATGTTCCACGAGTGAACTCAGCGCCTCAGCCACTTCGAAATCGGGTTTCTTCTCGGATCCCGTGTCGTCATCGTCGGCATCATCGTCGGCATCACCCGATGCGGGACCGACGATGCCTGGATAAATTGGCGTCGGCTGGAGGAACGGCGCTTCTTCGTCGTCGTCGTACTCCTCCTCTTCCGACGATTCGGCATTCTCACCCTCCGAGTAGTCTTCGTCTTCATCCTCTTGCCCCACCTTCCCAGATGCTGTCAAGTAATCTGTCTTGCAAACGTAGGCGTTTGCAAACACGCCGCACTGCTTCAGCACATCCTTGCCCGGCGCGTGGTTGTTCAGCAGGCAGTGGAACGCGAAGAGCTGCGCTTTCACTTGCTCCATCATGCGCATCTTGCGGTAATCCTTGCTTCCGTACGGCTTGTTCATGCCCTGCAAGTCGCGACTGCACTCGCCCTCGTGCTGGCTACCAAGCGTGCAGAATTGATCCTTCTCGCAACGCTTTTGAGCGCCGATCGCCAGGTATTGGTTCCTCTTGGCACAGCACGGAAGCTGGCAGGTCGTCTCGAGGATTTCCTTCTGGTTAGGCATGCGGCTGAACTTCAAGTAGCGCTGGATCTGTTCATCGTCACCAATGTCTTCCGGCTTCTCCCATGTTGAGTATCGAATCGACATGCCAACCCACTTGACGAGGAAAAACGTCGCGCGGTTCGTGGTCGGCTTCGTCACAGCCTCCTCGTCTGATTTAACGGCGTTGTCCCCGTCATTTGAAGTGGAGGGCTTCGGCTGAACACGAATGTTGAACTTGCGGTCGCCACCGACAGGAGCAGTCAAGATGTTCGGCATCGCCGACTTTTGGGTCACTACCTTGTCCTTCGCCTCCGCAGCCTCCTTCTTCGTTGACTCCTCGGTTGCCTTGGCTTGCGCTTCATACTTGTTTCGAACCTCGCAGTAGACGCAAAACCACTCGCCTTCGGGCAGCTCTTCGATTTCAGGAGTTGAGCAGTCCATGTGGATCTCGCCGTCGCAGCGATCGCACAGAAGCAGCTTCTCGCTGTTCTCGTTGCTGGCGCACACATTGCAGCCGACTTGCCACGGGGCCCACTGGTCGTATTTGTCTTCGCCCTCGTCACGGAACTCGGCTGCGAGCGCCTTGTCTGCTTCGTTGTCGCCCGTTGGAGCGAGCTTCAGCCATGCCGTCGGGCACAGGATCCACTCGTACAGCCACTTCTCGAAGGTCTTGAGCAGCTCGTTCGCGATCTTCCAGATGTCGGAGCCTTCCGCGTTGAACTCCTTGCAGTTCGTAAACACGAGTCGTACGTCTGCAGCAAACAACGACAGCCCCGACGGTCCCACGTAGTAGCTCTCACGCGCAAGCCGCGTCGCGATCGCGCCAAGATCCATGGGGTTGGTGATCACGTTGAGGTAGTCCGGCACTTCGTCCGGGTCGACGGCGCTTTGGAAGATCTCGCCGCCACTCTCATTCGCCAGCTTCTTGACGATGCCCGTCATGCGCTCCGGCAGCATCTCCGCGTTGTCGAGGAGGAAATAGTCAGTCACGTGCGGGAATCGCGGAGGGAACGTGAGCTCGCGTCGTCGCTTGGCAATCTGGTCGTCCAGCTGGTCCGTCGGGTCGACCTTGTGGTTCAGGATCTTCTCCACCGTCACTTTGTTGGACTCCAGGTCGTCCACATCGTCCAGGTCCTGGTAGCCCTCGCGGCGCGTCTTGCGGTCGTACAGCCACACGCGATTGTGCTTTTGGTACCCGTCGGGTACGAAAAGCTGCAGCTCGGCGAACGTGAGCCAGAAGAGATGCAGGTACGAGCGGCCAGCGAACTTGCACAGGTACTCGGCCATGCCACTCCGCTTGTTCAGTCGACGCCCCAGAATCTGCTCCAGCAGCGGGTAGCCCACGTCCTGCATCCGCAAAAGAACCAGCGTCAGGTATCTCCCCGTCCGCTCCTAGTATACCGTCCGGTGTCGAGAGCGTACCGTGCGCAGCTGGTAGTCGAGCTGCCGCGCGCGCTTCTTCTTGTCGGCCGCGATGACCTGCTCCGTCTCGGAAAAGCCATCGTCGTCCTCCGCCACGTACTTGACCTTCTTGCGCTTCCGCCGCCCACTGCTCTCGGCCACCGCAGGGTTCCCAGTCTACGCACATCGCGTCCGCGTCAGCGTCTTCCTCCCTGCAAGCGTCCCATGCTCACAAACTCGTAACTTACCGGTGGTGGCGACGTGAACCCCGCTCCGCCGACAGCAGTCGCCCCAGCACTCGCGTCCGTCACCGTCGACGCCTTCGCCCCCGGCGCGGCCGCTACAACTGCCAGCAGCGTCCACACGCGCGTTAACCTCCGCTGTCTGCGCGTTCAACCGCCAGTGCCAGCGAGACAGGACGGCGAGGACGCGCGCCACCACCTCGCTCGAGGAGAACCGTGGCGCCTCACCTTGAATCGCGTCCATCGCTCGCGGCGGTCGTCCAGCAGCGTCCAGTGGCCTCTAGCGCCGACGTGCAGCGCCCTCGTCCGCGTCCAGGGCGTCCGCGCAGGCGCGTCGCTCCCCCAACTATCTGCCTTGGCGCCTCGGCCTCGGAGCCTGCCGCGAGGACAAAATCTGGCAGGTTGCGGTGGCGGCCTTTCCCTCCAATTTGTCGAGTGAATCATGCTGGTGAATCGCGTGAATCGTGCGAGTGAATCGAGTTTCACTTGGACAATATATGTCTCAATTCATTGAGTCGAGACAGTACAGTCATGTGGTCCACTTGATTCAACGGCAAACCGCGCCAAAGCTGACCGCCGACATGGCTTCACTGCATCGCACTTGGGACTGCTATCGCAGGTGACGGTGGTGAACGAGGGCGACCATCCCATAATGGCGAGGTGTCTGGTCCTCTGGTCGACGTCACTGCGGGTGGATGCCGCGTCCTTTGGGTATAAAGTCTCGCAGGCGTCAGGGAGGCGAGCGCGTCTTCCTTGCGGAGGCGATTGGAGACCGGCATGCTGCTTCCCCCACGGCATCCATCGCCATCGTGGTCAGCCAAGTTGGCCAGCACCGTCCATACATCCGCCGCCATTGTGGTGATGGAGTCAGGGTCACATGTTCGCATAGTGTTGACTTCCTTCCCATCTTCCGTCGGGATTGGTATCCGGGATACCAGGCGAAGAGCGTGGACAAAACAGCCGATACGCGGATGCGCACAATCACCGACGTGAGGCTTTGCCTCCCTCATAAACAACGTGGTGCGCATGTGATCACCACCAA
This sequence comes from Phytopythium litorale, assembly GCA_023338075.1. Lineage (NCBI taxonomy): Eukaryota > Oomycota > Peronosporomycetes > Pythiales > Pythiaceae > Phytopythium > Phytopythium litorale. Next base: position 9,019 of record JAADYB010000085.1, read on the forward strand.
TCCAGTTCTGAGCCAATTCCATGAGCATTTTCGTCTGACCACGGTTCAATAAAGACTGTTTCAGGAACTCCCGAGCCGATTGCGAGATGGCCAAAGCGGGAACGGCCGCCGTGGCTGCCACGACGAGAATAGCGGCGATCCACGCCGTCGGCCGTTTCCACGCCCGCGAGCTGCCTTGCTCCCCCTCCCTCTGCGTCCACACCACTCCACAGGCCAAACGTACACCGCCAGCATGACGGGCAAGCTTTCCTCCCCCGAGCACGAGCACGACCAGGGAGACAGCGGCAAGGAGCAGGCTGCCGCGAGTGTTGTCCAGGAGGAGAACAACGACTCCGTTAGCGACGAGAGTGTCTCGCTGTCCGAGCATGCGTGGCAGTGGGCGACCTGGGCGGGCACCAAGACGTTCGACGGGCTGGACTTTGCCGGCGAGGTGGTCGCCGACTTCTTGGGGCTCACGCGGTCCAAGTACCAGTGGATCCTCGACATGCAGGAGCGGGAGCGGGAGGAGAAGCGCGTGCGCCGACTCGAGGCTCGCCAGCGCCGCCAATTGCGGCTGGAACAGTTGCTCGAGCAGGAGAAGCGCCGACTCGAGGAGCTGGAGCTGGGCGGGCCAAGCACTAAGACCGACGACAACCAGACAGAGAGCGTAGCCTGAGTGTCGTTGGGGCACAAACGCCAAGACAACAACAACAAGATTGCATCATTTCAACCAACGTGAGCTACCAGCCACTTTCAGCTTGTCGTTTGGATTCTCAAAACGGATCTGTAGCGGAGAGCGATTGATCGGGCTAGCTGACACGCTGGCAGCCCTCAAGCGAAAGGGAACGACTCTAGAGCCTCGACCGCGACCTGCTCCTCTTGTCGCTCGAGCAGGTTCTTCACCTTGACGCTGCGGCTCTCGACCTCTGCGCCGCCCAAGATGACAGCGTACGCGCTCCCAAAGCGCTCCGCAGCCTGGCAACACCCGGAACACGCTGGCATCAGCATCGATCGGGATACCCCACTGCTCACTGCCAGCTTACCTTCATTTGCTTCTTCAGGTTGCCGCGGCCATGGCAGAAATGCACGACCAGTCCTCGTTGACGGAGAGCCTGTCGAGGCGCGACCCGATCAGCCATCCAAGCTGTTGCTTCATAGCGACATAATGCAGCAAAGCTCTGCGTACCTGGCCGATGCGCATGGCTTCGTGCAGGACGCGCTCCTGGTCGTCACCAACAAGGACAGGGACGACCTGCCAGGATACAACAGCCACAGGGCATGAGCACATATAATGCCGGTCATGTACTAGCGGCGGCAAGACGCACGGCGATAGAAGTGGGAGCGACCGCTTCAGTCTCTCGGAGCAGATTCAAACGGTCAACACCTGCCGCCCAGCCGATGCACGAGGTCGGCGCGCCGCCCAATGTCTCCGCCAAGTTGTCGTAGCAGCCGCCAGCGAGCACAGCGATGCCTCCAGCGCTCGCGTCGTCGCTGCCCGCAGGTCGCTCCACGAACTCGAACACCGTGTGGCTGTAGTAGTCCTATTTGACCCGGTACGAGGCACAGCATCAGCAAATGTCCATGATAACTGCTGCAACACGAAACAGGGAGCGTACCAGTCCACGGACGAGGCGGGAGTTCTGGCGGTACTCGATCCCCAGCGCTTGCAAGCCGCCGAGGACTCGCTCAAACCTCTACGAGACGACAAGGAGTCCACATCGATTAGCATGATGACAACTGAAGAGCTGAGCGAATAGGTGAAGTACGTGGGCGGATTCGTCCGAGAGGAATGCCTCGAGTCGAGGTGCGTCAGCGATGATCTCCTGGTCACTCTCGCTCTTGGAGTCCAGAATGCGCAGCACGCTTCCTCGCTCCAGTCTACATGGAGGACCATGACCACATGACAGACTCAGCTGCATGAATGCCTTGCACCCACGCAAGAACGAGCTTCGACTCCATACCGATTCTTGCTGTCCGGCGACAGCTCGCCCACGTATCTTGAGAAGAACGCTTCCAGCGCGACGCGATACTTGCCACGACTTCACAATGCAGGATGAGCAACACCGGTGATGCCGCCGTCAGCATGATCGATCGTGCTGTGTGAGACGCTGAGAAGGTCTGACCAACCTTTCACTGTCGCCCAGAGTGTTCAGCTCCAGAGAAACCTTGTCCTTAATGCCGAGCGCTTGCAAAGCATCCGCCGCCATCGCGATAACCTGAAGCACGCACCAATGAGTACCAAATTCTCAGCCACTGCGTGCCTTGCCACACTCAACGTCAGATGGCTAGCCCACCTCGGTGTCCACTGACGGACCAGAGGAGCCAACAAACTCGACGCCTGAAGATTGAACCACGCCACGCCGGTGGGTGACAACCACAGTCATGAGCACCCGTCGCTGGATCCATGGATTCAGTGCAGCTTCACGCACCAAACTGCTGGAACTCGCGGTAGCGACCGCGCTGCGGCCGCTCGTAGCTATCCCCACGTGCGAACAGAAACAGCTGAGCAAACAAGTACAAGAGTCCCACAACCTTATCGGTGATCGCGAGTACCGGAACATGCTGCCGTGGTACGCGAGCTTCTGCGGCAGCGAGAAGAGCAGGTTGTTGCTCACAAGCGCTCGGATGATACCTAGTCGCCACACGTGCCAATGCTCCAGCGTTAGGCAGAGTCGTCGTGACGCGTCAGACCAGGCGCTGCAACGCTTACCGGCTGTTCCCTCGGGCCGTAGCGTGACGCTCTTGCCCGAGTTGTCCTCGAACGTGTACATCTCCTTCACACCGCAGCACATGCGCTGTCAGTCTTCATAGACCTCCCCTCCTCAGCACCGTCCAGACTCCACACCTTCATGACGATGTCCGATCCGTCACCCAGTGACCTCGAAAACAGGTCCGTGTACTCGAGCAGCGGCGTGTGGATCTACAGCCCAAGGAAAAGCATCAGCGCTCGCCATCGACCACTGGTATCTGTCCACCCGGCAGACGTACATGGCGAAAGCCGTAGCGCGCGACGGTCTGCTGCAGCAGACTCACCACCAGCTGGTGCTGCTCCGCTTCCTCGGGCAGCAGGTCGCGCGTGCCACGTACGCGGCTCACGGCCTGCGCCTTGGCCTGCGTGGCGAGCGCGCGCCGCCCATTGCCGCGCATCATCGTGACCCTCCTCCTCATCGTGCGGCGACCAAAGTGCCGCGCAAAGTGCGCACACGCACTTAGTACAAAAGAACCGGACCACTTCGTTAAAATACGGATGTCGAGAAGATAAGTTGGTGCGAACTTTACACAGCAACTGGTCGCTTTTCCGACCCCAAGAGCTTCTCACAACATGAGCCACCAGCTGATGGAGCGACCGGAAGCGGCGACGTCCGCGGTGGCTGCCGCGTCGACGGCCACGCCGCCCGCGACGGCGTCTGCGGTACCTGAGACGGCGGTGAAGGTGGTGGCGCAGGCGTTGGCGCCGCCCTCGCCGCTGATCCGCCACACGCGGCGCTGCAACCGGCGGGAGGTGTGCAACTGCATGTTGCGGCTCGAGAGCGCGCTGTTCCAGAAGAACCTGGCCGAGAAGGCGGTCAAGAAGCGGCCCAAGGACGTGGATGCGGGGAAATCGAGTAGCGCACAGGCTCTTGGTGGTGGTGATGAATGCGAGGAGAAGGCTCATGGGCCGCGGCGGATGGGCCTACGGGTGCGAGTCAATAGCGCGAGCAAGCAGGAGCCGCCACCGCCTTCCACGCGTCCGCAGAAGAAGCAGAAGACGGCGAAGGGGAAGAAAGCGGTGGCTTCTACTAATGCAAAGCGAGCGACGAAGCGCTACGTGCCGGTGACGAGACTGGGGCAGTTCGACTTCGACCTGAAGCTGCTGATCGCATCCTTCATGCCCCCCGTGGCGTTGGCCAGACTCGGCATGGTACGTCGGTCAACGGGTGGGGCGGCAAGACCGAAGGACTGACGCGAGTCTCGCTGTCGCGATGCAGGCGAACCACGCGTGGAAGAGTGAAGTGGAGCGGATCGCCGAGCACACGACGAACGCGTTCCTCAAGGTGGCCGCGCGCACGGATCGGCTGCTCAAGGACGGGAAGGCAGAGAAGGACTCGTGGTCGCGCTACATGCACGTGCACATGAACTGCGTGCGTACTCGCTCTGCTGTTGACAAGTGCGCGTTGGTGTCCGACGGCACTGACGCGGGGTGTGGCCACAGGTCTACAAGGTGTTCGTGTACTACACGGGGTACAAGACGGGTCAGATGCGGACGGACTTTGCGCACTGGGCGTTCGGCGTGGTCGAGTTCGACCCGAACGAGCCGCACCGGTCGATCCTGCCCAACACGTGGAAGTTCCGCGGGTACGAGCCGTGGATGTCGTTGCGCGCGAACGGCAAGATGGGCGAGTGGCACCTGCGCAGCACATTCAAGCCTCCGCGCGGGCCCAAGGGTTTCCAGAAAGAGGTCAAGGAGTGGGCCATCACACTGCAGCCCGGCTCCTTCGTCGCCGTCTCGGTGCGTGCCGTCGTCGTTGCTCCAGCACAGACAGCCATGCTGACGTTCTTGGCGCGCACAGTATCAAAATGCTGGTTCGGAGGAGCCGGCGTGGTGGGAGGCACAGGTGTGGTACGCTTGGCGGCAGGACGGCAACCATGGTGCGTCGCGGTTGTGATGGAGGCTTGCAGCTTGTCCGTGGAGACTCACGGCGACTCTCGCCCCTCGCAGAGCCCGCAGTGGTCTACGACGCAGAGACCGACACACGCTACGAGGTCTCGCCGGACAACCTGGTCGAGCACTTCCAGGTAGACGTCGTCTCAAGGGCGGAGGCGGTGACAGACACGAGTTGGACTGACACTCGTGTGCTGCTGGCCTTGCAGCGCCACCCGCTGCACGTGGTGGACGTGACCACGACGCCCTCGCGGGTCTGCGGCGCGTGCTCGAAGCGCGGGCGAAGCTTCAAGTACTGCCACGTCGACAAGGGGCACCCCATGATGTAGCAGTGTGTCGCTCTCCTGGTGTCCTCCGCGTGCTCGCCCTTGCTGTCACGGTCTGCTCGCTTGTCTGTCTATACGTGCCGCCATCAACGCTCGGACTGTATTGTGTACCCTTCTCCCTCGAACGAATCCACGCTTGGGTATTGACGACACGAGCGTTTGCCTCACAGTTGCCTCACAGTTCGCTTTACTTAGATACGCCACGTTCATAAACCCATCGCGACCTCACCGCGGGGAAAGAGGCCGCTTGACTACGAGCACCAAGCAGAAGACGCCACCACGCCACACGACACGCACACGGCGGAGCTAAACGGCGATCGCTGCCTGGCGTCGCGTTCCTGAGAGCTTAGACAGCCCTGCAGCGAAGAGACTCTTCTTCTCCTTGGCGTTGCCACGGCGGAACCGCAGCACCAGCGGTCTCCGCGCCTCGTTGAGCTCCCACAATGTGTGCTTGAGGCCGGCGTGCTCGATGTTGGCGTTGCCGATGGCGACGAGGCAGTCGCCCGGGTTGACCGCGGCCGCCTGGCCCTGGCTGCGGCGCACGATCAGCTGCGTCGAACGCAGCGGCTTCTTCTTCTTGCTCGCTGACGGCTCCGTGCGCGGTTCCAGGTGCAGTCCGATCGGACCGTCGCGCTTGATGACGATCTGGTACTCGTTGGCCTTGGCGCTCACGAGCGTCGAGACGCTCACGACGCTCATGGCCACCGTCTTGTACACGCCCGTGATGCTGTTGATGGCAGGGTGGTCGGCGATGTCGGCGTTTGTGATCGTGTCGTCAGACGAGAACTCGCCCGCATCCTCTTCCTCCTCCTCGTCCGTGCCCTCGCGAGAGCCTTCGGCGCTGCCGGCTTCTCGTGCTGTGGACGTGAGGCGTCGGTCCCCAGAGTCCGCCCTCTCCGACTTAGGTGCCTCACGCGAGGAGTTCGACAGGTGTTTGCCTTTTCTGTTTGCCCAAGGAGGTACAGCTACTCGTCAGTCATTGCGGTTCTGAATCGAACACGAGGTTCCCGCAGACGTACTTGGCGGTGCGCGTCGACTGGAGCTGCTTCAGCACCAGGTCGTTGGCGCTGCCCATGGACACGGTGGTGCCCGTGTCGAGGTTCTTGACGCAGAGACTGTTCTCGGCCACCTCGGGTGGGATCTGCACGGGCGTGGGCTCGTACTTCTCGTAGAAGACGCGGTAAAGCGACGGCCGGTCGAGCGACTCTGAGTCAAGTGTGATGGACCCGACTTCGCCCGGCGGGATGCTGAACGTCTTGGACACCTGGAGCCACAGCGCCACGTCCGAGTTGATGTCGACCACGCGGATGCGGTCCAGCGGGCTGTGCCCTGTCGGCGCCTGGAATGTCACCTTGAGCGGCTTGCCCAGGTCGCAGTGCTGCTCCAGCAGACATCACACACACGCGCGCAACAGTTAGACACGGAGTCATGAAGCCAACCGGCCGGGAGAGGTGTCCAGCCAGCGTACCGACTTGCACTTGACGGCGTAGCCCGACTTCTCGGCGTTCTTGCGGAAGAACTCCCAGCAGGCGCGCACGAGCTGCTCGTGCTGCAGCTGCTCCGTGTGCTGCAGCAGGCTCTTGGCGCGCACGACCTTGGGGATGACAAAGTCCTCCGGGCCGTAGCCGTACGGGTTGAACTCGACGCGCGCGCCGCGACGGATGAGCTCGGTGGCCACGTCCATGGCGCCGCTGGCGCAGGCGTGGTGCAGACAGCTCCATCCGAGCTGATCGGCGTGGTTGATGTCGCAGCCGGCGTCGGCCAGGATGATGGCGATCTCGAGCCGCGCGTCCGTGTCGCAGCGCGCGGCCAGCATGAGCAGGTTGCGGCGCCGCGAGTCGACGTAGGCGACCTGCACGCCGCGCTCGATGGCCACCTTGACGCCCTCGACCGAGCCGACGCGCACGGCATGCAGCAGCGTCTGCAGCAGCGCCGCCTTGACCAGGCGCGTGAGCTTCGTGTTGGTGTGCATGACGCGACCTCGCCAGCTGCGCGGCGTCAGCGGCACGAACGGCCGGGAGCTCGGGGGCAGCGCGCCGCTTTGGGCGATCGACGTGCGCGGCGGCTTGTCCTCCTCCTCGTGCTCGCTCGTCGCGACCGCTACCGCCTCTGGCCGCGTCTCCTCCACCGCCGCCACGTCCTCCGGCAGCTTGTCCGCCTTGCCGCTCGCGGCGATTCCTTCACTGGGACCGACCGGGTGCGCGACTTGCGCCGAAGCCATGGATCGACCGCCGCGGACGCGACAGAGAGCGCCTGGAGTCTGGACAGGCCGGGAATCCAGCCGCGGAGCGAGGGATAGACGGGCTCGGGCCGCTCTTTTCCGCCAAGTGATGATGGAGGAACGGCGCCGGCGGTCGCAAGTTGCTTTGTGTGGGAAAGCGGCGGGGTGGAACCCGCTCTTCTGGGAGCAACTGATTGACTTGGCGTTTGTATGGGATGCCGGCCCGTCGCTCGCGCCTGGAAAAAGACCCTGGAACCAAACCATTCAGTGGGGACGGCACAACGTACCGGAAATAGCCAGCTGGTGAGGCAGAACCACCTGCGCAAGCGCATGGCGGACGCGAAACCGACATGGGTGCACACGAGTTTATCAGGGGATTGTAAGAATACTGAACCTGGCATACGGCATGGGACCCACCAGCGGCATCATGCACACATCCTATAGCACGCCAGGAGTGCGTGGCGTCGACTTCTCCTGCCGCCAGCCATGCTCGGCACCGACTTCTCCAGCGCCATCCTCGGCGCCGCTAGTGTTATTGTATGGGCGACTTGAACCCTCTGCAGTTCGAATCGGAGACCGTCATGTGCTCCGACGTGTGCTCCGTCCGCGTTAGAGTCCAACGCCTGATCAGGAGGACGGGCGAGTGGAAATTCCGGCATCCAGAAGCCGCCGCGTCTCTCCATGCCGTCCGAGCGGGCACTGGGTGCGGCTCCTTCCGACGCCCCGCTCACCTCGACTTGCTGCACGTGGTTGTCGCCGTGCAAGCCTCCATCGAACGGCTCCGGGTCTGATAATGCCTCTCGGAAAAGACGTCTATGTATAGCCTCCGCACACAGATGGATGGCTCGACACTCATGGGCTCTGGCCAGGGATGTCGACGCCGCTGATCGACGCCGAGGCGGGATCCGCTAGCGTCCTCGACGCCATGGTATGCGTCTTACCTGGCCGTAAAATTAGCTGACAGCACGCGCGGAGGGCAGCATGTCCTGCTGGCCGCCTGTCGCCGAGCGCGAGCTTCACTTCGCCTTCCGCCCGCAGAGCTCGCGCTGCCTTTTCCTCCTCGCACTGGTGCCGAGCGTCGGGAGTCCATGGAGGCGGGCGATGAGGATGCCAGCTTCTCGCTGATCACGTGCGGGCCTGGTAGTCTGGCCCCCAAGCTGCTGGTGGGCGTCGTCGACGTCAAGGAGCCGCCGCACGGACCCACAACGTACGTGCTGCGCTGCTCGGTGGTCAAGACGAGCCTCGAGTGGCTCGTAGAGCGCCGCTACTCGGACTTTGTCGATGTGCGCGACGACCTGCACGACTTTTTCGCGGCCACGCGCGTGTTCCAGTGCTTCGGCTGCCGCTGGTTCGCGCAGGCGCTGCGCTTCTTCCGCTTCCCGCGGCGCCGGCTGCTCTCGTCGCGCTCCAAGCGCGCTGTGCGCCAGCGCAAGGTCGAGCTGCACCAGTTCGCGTGCTTGCTAGCCTCGCACACGTTCTCGGCCGTGCCCAAGTGCACCAAGTGCAGCCAGGGCGTGTTCAAGACGGTGCGGGACTTCTTCTCGCTCGGCGCGAACGTGGAGCACCCATCCAGCGCCGCTGCGATCGCGCAGGCGCTGCAGCCGCGCCGCTTCGCGCCCATCTCGGATCCGAGCAAGAGCAAGCTCGAGTTCCGCCGCCGCCAGGGCATCTGGAAGGTCGTGCAGGCCGAGAAGCCTGTCTTCTCCAAGCTCCGCGACCACGAGCGGTACCAGCAAGAGCAGGCTGAGGCGAGCGACAAGGTCGCGCTCTCGCCGCCCGCCGCCCCTAGAGAGGCCAGGAGCGGCGCGTCCTCCCTCCTCCTGCGGAATTCGAGCATGGAAAGCGGCGCGCCGACCGTCGCGGACGAAGAAGAGGAGGCGCCGATAGTCCCGCGCATCGCCGCTCCAGCTCGAGCGAGACCCGCAGTGCCTCCTCCTCTTCCGGAGCTGCTCCGCCCGGTGCTCGAGCCCTTACAGCGCCTCCCACCGAGCTTTCTGTGCCCGAGTCTGACGCTATGAGCTGCTCGCAGTCCCCGCCATAATTTTACAGCCGTCAATGCCAATGTATTTATTGGAGCCAATGTTGAAGTGAAGGGTGATACAGTGTTCCCTCCAAGTGTAGCCATGTATACCGGCTGCATACTGCTTTTGCCGGTATTATACCGACTGAATCACCACAGGATCGACGTGCCAATCAACGACCAGTGGTCAATCGATGATGACCATGGCGGCGGTCAAGCATGAGTTCCTCGGGGCCGTGACGCTGCTGCACTTCTCCTCCAGCGGCGCGCTGCTGTACGTGGGTGTGGGTGCGACGCTCTTCCTGTACGACGTGGCGTCTGGCGCGCTGCTGGGCCGCCGCGCTGCGCTCTCACGGGGCATTCTGCACGGCTGCGACTGCGCCGACGACCTTGACATTGGCGCCTTCTTCGGCCAGAAGCGGGTCGCGTGCTTCTCCAAGCTCCCGCAGCATGCTCTGCACGTCGCGGAGGGGGATGCCTGCTTCTCGCGCGTCGGCAAGCAGCGTGTGTTCCGCGACTGGGTGTTCGACGTGCGCGTGCTGGCAGAGGACGCACGTCAGCCCCGAGTCGCCGTGGGCTTCGCGCACAACTTTGTCCAGATATGGAACCCAGACAGCAACCACATCGACCAAACCGTGCAGTGCGGCGAGCGTTGCATCCTCTACGCGCTCGCGTTCCACGGGCGCTCGCTGGACGAGCTCGTCGTGGCAGCAGGCACTGTCTTTCAGCACATCCTGGTGTGGAACCCCGCGGATGTGGAGCAAGTCGAGGCATCCGGAGCGGTGGTGCAGCCGTCGCAGCGACTGCATGCTCACGACGGCGTCATCTTCAAGCTCGCGTGGTCAGAGGACGCGCGGCAGCTCGCGTCCGTGTCGGACGACCGCACCGTTCAGCTCTGGTCAAATGTCCAGCCGTCCGAACACGAGGGCGGCCGCCCCAAGCGACTGAGCCGCGACGCGCTGCTGGAGACGCCGTTCAGCCCAGTGTTCCGCGCGTGGGGCCACTCTGCTCGGGTGTGGGACGTGCAGTTCTGTGCTCCCGACCGCATTACCAGCGCGAGCGAGGACGGCGTCTGCAAGATCTGGAGCTTGAGCGGCGAGTGCCTCGCGACGCTGACTGGCCACGTGGGCAAGCACGTGTGGCGCGTTGGTGTTCGTCGTCCATCGGCTTCTAGCGGAGCAATCGTGGCAACGGGCGGTGGCGATGGCGCCGTGAAGCTCTGGGACGTGGACCAGCAGGTTTGGGCGGCAACGACCGCCACGCCGGAGCAACCGGCGGTCTCCTCCACGCACGGATACTCTCGGACCATCTCGATCGCACCTCCTACAGAAGAGGGGGTACACACTGGGAAGCGAAAGAGCGGTGCGAAGGCGGCCACCGCCACCAACAGTGTGCGCAACATCCTCGTGAGTCCGCGTGATGGTGGCAAGACGGCCTTCGTTGCGACGGAACACGGCGAGGTGCTCCGTGTGACGCTGGCCACTGGTGCATGGTCGCGCTTCTTCGTCATCCCAGAAGACGGAAAGACAAACAGCCTGTCGACCTGCACGCTAGGCATGGACGGCTTGTTCCTGCTGCTCGGCAACGTGCACGGACACGTGTTTGTGGTCTCTACCCGCACGGGCGAGATCGTGTACTCGTGGACAGCGCACGAACACGCCCGCGTCATGAAGATCTGGTGGATTCAGGACGAGAACTCGTCGTCCCTGCACACCGTGTTCACCTGCAGTGCGGATGGGTCTCTGGCGGAGTGGACGCCCGCGTTCGAGCCCTCGCATTCGGAGATGCTTGTCGGGATCAAGTCGGTCGCAACCTTCCGCTGTCCTGGCAAGTGCGCTGCGACCTCTCTTGTGGTGCTGGACCGTTCCGCAATGACTCGGAACGTCATTGGTGGCGATGGACGCGGCAGCGTATTCGTCTTCCACCGCGCTCTCACCCCCAGCGTGGGCGACAAGCGAGCCAGCGAAGACAGCGGCGTGCTCCCAGCGGCAGTCATCAGAGCGGTACACGGACGCGAGCAAGTGTCAACGTTGCTGCTTGACCTGGATGGAAGCTCTGGCGACGCGTCTCGCCTGTTTTCCGGTGGGCATGACGGGAGTATCTGCTCTCTGCTTGTCGAACCCCTTGACAGCGTCAACGACTCGGGGGCGGTGACTCTGCGCCTCGTGGCACGCGAGTCGGTCAAGGGCATTGCGACTGTCAAGCAGTTGGCTTGGCATGGCGTCTCTGGGACCCACAGCCGCGAGCTCCTGGTCTTTGGTTTCCACGCGTCCAACGCGGTGCTCCACAACCTGAGTGCCCAATACCGAGTGTTCAGCCTTACGTGTGGAGGCTGGCGACGTCCCCATGCGCTCTGGCTTCGCTCGAATGGCACACAGGGCTCTGCGTCTGCGCTCCCATCGCACACGTTCGTGTTCACGCCACCGACGCCGCAGAAGGGCAACCTGTCGGTCCAGATCACCGTGCACTCGGCTGAGAGCGACGACGTAGCAGCATCGCAGTTCCAGCGAGCATCGCTGCATGACCGGTACCACGGGAAGATGACGACGTGCGTCGCGTTCATCGACGCCAGTCGGCTCGTGACGGCCGCAGAGGACAACAGCCTCATGCTGCACGTGCGTCGCCCCACCAAGCAGCAGGATTCGAGCGACTTGCGGTGGACGAGTGTGTCGTCTGGCGTCGCGCACACGACGACGGTGCGCGCATTGGTCTCGTTCCGTCGGCGGCAGTCTAATGGCACTGGCGAGACGGTGTTGATCTCGGGCGGTGGCAAGCAGCGCGTCAGTGTGTGGCGCGTGCGGGACTCGGGAGCGCAGAACGCGGACGTGCTGCAGTTCGTGTGCGGTCACGAGCCTAGTGGCGCGCTCCAGGACCACCGCATCCTGGGCCTGACCACCTTCGCGCTGACCGAGTCCGTCGGTGCCGAAGCCAGCGACCGGTTCCGCCTGGTGGTGGGTTGCAACTCGGAAGGCGCCATGACCCTGCTGCTGCTGGACATGCTGCAAGAGCGTGTGACGCAGCTGGGCGAGCTCTCGCTGCCCTCCAAGAAGCCGATCCTCTCGTGCGCCAGCGTCCAGCGCTCTACCAGCAGCAGCGATGATGCTGGAGCCGTGTCCGTGCTCGCGGTCGGGTCGACGGACGGACTGGTGTCGCTGTTCAACGTGACCGAGTGGCTCTCGCAGCTGTCTTCCGTGCTGAGCACCGGCGAGGCGATGACGCCGCCAGAGATGGAGGCGCTCCGGGAGTCTGCGAGCTCGTTCACTCCCGTGAACAGCTTTCTGGCGCACGATATGGGCGTCAACTGCATGGCCATCGCGGACTCGACCGGCTCGGACGCCGAGCTGACGCTGCTGAGCGGTGGCGACGACCAGAGTCTGCGTCTGAGCGAGATCAGCCTGCCGGCCTTGCAGGTGGCGCGCGAGGCCACGGCTGTCAACGCGTCCGGGTCGGCTATCAAGGCGGTCGCGGTCGAGGGCGACGCCGTCTTCCTCGGCGGCTACGACCAGCGCGTGAGCATGTTCCGCATCGTCCGAGGCCGCGAGCTGGCGCTCGAGTGGCAGTGCGCCGCCTTCTCCGAGTGTGCAGACATCTCCGACCTGGCTGTCCAGCCCATGCGCGGAGAGAGTGGAGAGAGATCGACGGTGGTGGTCGTTGGCCAGGGACTGCAGACCATCGCCTTCCACCAGTGAGTGCCTAGCGATTAGAGTGAATGACCGACGACACTTTCGACTGTATTTGGCGGTCGGGTGTGGGCTCCAGCCCACACGCATCACATGCAAGCAAGAGAGACCGAACGACACGCGAAGAAGCAGCAAATACGTTTGGCTCTCGTTACTCCTTGCGCCTGCACCGCTCCCCGTCGCGCTTCTCTTCACGGCAACGCCCGGGACTCGAGCCAAACGGTGGCCAACGTCGTCCGTGCTGCGCTGTCGCTCTCCCCCGCCAACCGGCCGTCACCGCAAAGGTCCATGAGCGCAAGGCTGGTGGAGCGGGCACCAGCAAGGACAAGCAGCCTGGAAAAAGAGAATCAAAATACGTCCAGGCAAGAGACCCGCCTCCCGACCGGGAGGGGCTTAGTGCCCGAACGTATTCTCGCCGCTGTAGGTAATGTAGAGGAAGCCGTCCACGTCCTTCTGCTCCTCGTAGATGTTCGACATCAACGCGGCTGTCACCAATACGAGCACGAGCGTTAGGTGAAAATGCCATCCGTCATGAGGCACAACGCTCATCTCCAGGCGTACCGGTGGGCGGGAGGACGTTGTTGATAAAGATGAAGATGGCCTTCTCGGGGCTCAGCTTGATGCGCTTCCGGATCACGTAGACGAACTGGCCGACTGTCAGGTCCGCGGGCACCAGGTACTTCTTCTTGTCAATGTCGGGGATGTCGCTCCGGTCCGCCTTCTCGCAAATCACCTGTACACGCACGGAAGACGTCCGCGCGTGAGGGAACTGGCCAAGGGTGGATCCTGAAAGGTCAGCGACGTACAGGGATCCGGTCGGGGTACTTGGACCGGATGCGCTGCGCCTCGGCCTGGCGCTTCTCTGTATGGCATCGACCGCATTCATCCAACCCACACCGCGTCTGTCAGCACTGCCGTCGGGTGGGGAGGGGGGGGTCTCACTTGGAGCCACTACGGCAGCCGCCCACATACCGAACGGGTGCTCCTTCTTGAACGAGCTCATGGTGACGGGAACTGGAGGGAGACGGGAGACGGGAGCCGCGGCGTCACTAGTCCTGCGCTTGGCAGCAAGCACAAGCAGTCAGCACCGATCCATCGCCGGCGAAGCGTAACGACGCCACCACGACGCCACCGCACGCCCCCTCGTCCTCGACGTGACGGCGCGCAACGACGCAACCGCCGCGAGTTGGCGCGCCGCAGCGCCGGGGCGGCGGCCAGAGTCCGGACCGCCTCCACATCACATCCACACACGAGGCGGGGGCGTCGGGGCGTCGCCATCAAGCGCGGGGGCCCTACCTGGAGCTGTGGGGGAGCTTGGCAGCTTCTTCGGTCGGCGCTTCTCCTTGTTCTTCCGCGCCGGGCTTTCTCACTGTGTGCGCGAGGAAAAGAAACAAGGCTGACCGGGCGGAACATGCCGTGGCGAGGATTTCTCTGGGTTCTAGACGGGTAAATCGTCGGTTTGGACAGAGTAATTCGAGGGTTGAGCGGGTCGCGCTGGAGTGGTCGCGAGCCTGGCAGGGGTTGGTGCGGGCCGAGATTCAAGGACATAAACCCGTGTATTCGATGCGCTTATTCGTAGCGAATAGGATTGAAGGGGAGGGAGGGAGGGACAAGAGACCATCACTCTGAAACGGATAAAAGGCGCAAACAACCACTCTTGGCGGTTGAACCACATCCTGTCCGCCGCCCGAAAGTGCAGCGCGCGGCTTCGAATGGACTTGTTATTCTTGTGTTTGTAGAGGAGATTATGTATGGAAAATGATTCTATCAATCGATACATATACATGAATCATATACTATTGAGTATTCGTATTCACGCGCTTGTTCCGTCAGCGAATGTGACACTCCGAATGGTGGTGGCGACAAGGAAGGTCGGGACGGCGACTTATTCGAGTGCATACGGTACTTGTGGCTTCAAGGTGCCCGCCCAGCAACGCCTCGCCCGTCATTCTGTCCCGCAGTGGGCAAGCATGTTGCAGGCCGAAACCACCGTCCAGCCGTCACGCAGCTGTGCCTTGAACCAGCTGGTGCTGTCCCCAATCGCATGCAGCACTCACCAGCCCCTGCCCCTGGCTGCGTCCTTGTCGAGTGAAGGTCGTCAGGCTGCAACCGCCAGCACTGGGCTGGCATACTGCCAAAACCGGTCCTCATCGGTACCGTACCGGTTGACAGCGAATGCCACGTCGTCGCCACGCTCTCGACTCGGATTGGCAGAAACGGACGACACAAGCTTTACAAAAGCAGGTGCGAATTGATTTCTGGATTTGTTCCAGAGAATACACACACTTGGATCCAGTTGTTCTGGATAATTACCACGAGGGGGAGTTTCCTCCCGGGGGTAGGGGAGCGAAGAAAGAACGCCGGGGGGGATTCGGCCGGCCGGCCGCACAACACACACACACGAAGACTCGACGCGAAGCCCGGAAGAACCGCCTGCCCGCTCCCCCACTCGACCGACATGTACGTGTGTGTCCGCTCGTCCTGCGTGGGCGTGGCGGCGAGGGGAGATCCAGAAGGCGAGGGATCGCGAGGCGTCTCTCGTGGTCTATCCCCTCCCCTCGTCTTGATCCTCGAGTCCCCTCGGTCGGTATCCGAATCCAAAGGCGGAGAAAGTGACGGGGAGTGTCGTGGTGAACTGCAGCGTCCCCGCGCGTCGTGAGCCAAGATGAACCCGGAGTAGTACGTGGCCGTGTGTGGACGGATCGAGATGAGAGCGCCACCCCCTGACGGAACCCTGGATGTGCGTGTGTGTGTGTGTGGACGCAGCGACTACCTGTTCAAGCTGCTCCTGATCGGTGACTCTGGCGTCGGCAAGTCGTGCCTGCTGCTGCGTTTCGCCGACGACACGTACACGGAGAGCTACATCTCGACCATCGGCGTCGACTTCGTGCGTGTCCCCCTCCCCCTCTGCGTCCCTTGCCACCTCCATGCGAGCCGAACAGCGCGACTGACTGGTGTGGTGCTCGGTAATCGCAGAAAATCCGCACGATCGAGCTGGACGGCAAGACGATCAAGCTGCAGATCGTACGTGACAGATGCCTCGAAAGGAGAAAGGGAAACTAGAGGAGCAGCCAGACTGACGAGCATGTGTGTGGTGGTTTTGCTAGTGGGACACGGCCGGCCAGGAGCGCTTCCGCACCATCACTAGCAGTTACTACCGCGGCGCCCACGGAATCATTGTGGTCTACGACGTGACGGACCAGGAGTCATTCAACAACGTCAAGCAGTGGCTGCACGAGATCGACCGGTGGGTTTTTCCTTCTCTCCTGAAGGATGTGAGCGTGCGACGCCTCAGGTGCTGACCGTGGTTCTTGCCCCGCTCCCAGATATGCCTGCGAGAATGTGAACAAGCTGCTTGTGGGCAACAAGAGCGATCTGACGGCCAAGCGCGTGGTGAGCACGGACGCGGCCAAGGAGTTCGCCGAGAGCCTGGGCATCGAGTTCCTGGAGACGAGTGCCAAGAACGCGGCCAACGTGGAGAAGGCCTTCATGATGATGGCCGCGCAGATCAAGAAGCGCATGGCGAACGCGCCTGCCGCGCCCAAGCCCGGCAGCGGCGTGACGCTGACGCCCGGCAAGACGGTGCAGGCCAACAACAAGGGCTGCTGCTAAGCCCCTGGTCATTTATCCCGGCCTTCTCCTCTTCAGCGCGGCTCGCCCTTGCTGCGGACGGTGGAGGAGGAACCGGCGAGAGCGCCAGACCGGAGGCGCGAGCGGGCGGGTGGGTAGAAGCACGTGCGCGGCTGCGGAGGACTGACCGCTCGCCCGCTCGTTGTCGGGCGTCTGGACGGTGCTCGCCTGCGCGGACGATGAACAAGAACCCCTCTACATTTTGCTAGCCGTGAATCGATATTGCTTTCTCGCTCTTGCTGGGTGTGCAGCGTGCTCGTCGCGGTGGCTGTCATGACGGAGTGGAGGAGGGGGCGAGCGCCAACCGCAGCGTGGCGGCCGCCCGGGCGTCCTTGTACACGAGGAACTCGAACTCAGGCAGGCGCTTGCCGCGCTTGACGGACTGCAGGATCCAGTCTGAGCGTCGTGCAGAGGCGTGAGCGGCAACCTGGTGCATGAACTCATGGACTGACGATGCCGAAGCCTACCCGCCGTGACGAAGCTGAGCTTGCCGAGCTTCTACGTCGATCGAGGGCGTGGACACAGTGAGCGTCAGCTATCACACACGATGATCGGAGAGGAAGGTCTGGCTCACCTTGAGCGCCTTGTCGGCTTTGGAGGCGCTGAGGTTGCTGCCGACCATGTGAGTGATGCGCGACGGCTTGATCATCTGCATGGAGCTAGTTGCCATCGGTCCAAGACGGACGCGCGATCAGAAGGCGTCACCTCCACGTCCGCTCCTCGACAGTCTAGCGAACACTACCTGACGTTGCCGCCGTGCTCCTCCACCAGCTTCGCCAGGAAGTATCTAAGCACACCACTCGCCACTCCGTCAACCGGAGCCCATGGACTCGTTCATTCGCAACGCCACGTACGAGGACACGTTGCCCGTCCGCCCATTGAAGACAATGCGGCAGCCCTACGAGCCGCACGCGGCGTCCCAGCGTCAGTCCATCGACTTCCCGTGCACATGCTGGCCATGCCACACACCACCTTGAAGATTCCTGACGACGGCTGCGCGTCTTCTTCGTTCTCTCCGTCCGCTGTCGCCTCCTTGTCCTCTTCCACCTCCCGCCACTGCTTTGCCTCCCGGAAGAACCGGCCACGCTTGCGCTGCGCCTCCTGCTGCTTCCTCTTCTCCTCCGCCGCCAGCTCCGCGTCCGACCGCCGGCGCCGCTCGTGCCTCGTCGTCGGCCCGCTCGGCCCATTCACCGCGAACATGCCGCCGTCCCAAGCCGGCCACCGTCCCAAGCCGGCCACCGTCCCGATCAGAGCGGCAAGTGTCGGATGTGATGCGCATGGGTCCGCGTCCTTTGGCCCACTACCGCGTCTGGAGCGCCTACATCACCATGTAGAGCGGTATATAAAGCGCTTCACATTGATCAGCGAGATATTTGCCATTCCTGAATTGAATTGAGGAGCATGCGATTCCGTTTCGAATCGTCACCTTGGAATTGCCGTGCCAGCGACAACAGCCCAAGGTGAAGCCGAAAATGGAGGTGGCGACTCCCATGGCGGCGGGTCCCGGGGCGTCTCGCCAGCCACCGGCCGCGCTGATCGACACGCAGCACAACGACATGATCTTCGACATCCAGCTGGACTACTACGGCAAGCGGCTGGCCACGTGCTCGGGCGACCGCTCCTTCCGCGTCTACGACGTGTCGCCCGCCACCTCGGGGTCGCCGGCGACTGCCGCTCCTGGTGCTCCCGCGACGGCGGAGGCCGAGCCGCGCTACACGCTGCAGCACGCGGTGCAGGTGGTCGAGGACTCGGTGGCGCCGCTGCAGCGCGTGGCGTGGGCGCACCCCAAGTTCGGCTCGCTCGTGGCGCTGGCCGCGCAGGACGGCAAGGTGTACATCTACCGCGAGGAGTTGGCGCAGGCACCGCCGCCTGGCGCGCCGCCCGCCGGCCCAGGCGCGGCGACGGTCTGGCGGCTCAAGCACGTGCACAACTTCCACGCGCAGGCGGTGCTGGGCGTGGCGTGGGCACCGTACGAGTACGGGCTGTGCCTCGCGAGCGCGTCGGCCGACGGCCAGGTGAGCTTCCTCACGCGCCAGCGCGAGGGCTGGGTCACCTCGGCGTCGTTCCTCAACTCGGACGACGGCGCCGCGTGCACGAGCGTCAGCTGGGCGCCGTACAACGCGCTGGGCAGCCAGAGCGCGGCGGGCCACGCCGTGCAGCGCGTCGTCACGGGCTCGACGAACCACCTGGTGAGCATCTGGCAGCGAGAGCTGTCGGCCGACGCGGCGCTCAAGGCCGAGTGGACGCGCGACGACGGCGCCGTGCTCGCGGGCCACGCCGACTGGGTGCGCGACGTGGCCTGGGCGCCCAACGTGGGCATCCCGGCCAACGTGATCGCCTCATGCTCGGACGACCACACGGTGCGCGCGTGGAGCCAGGACGAGGCCGGCGGCGCCTGGAAGATGCACGTGGTGCACACCTTCCGCGCGCCCGTGTACCGGATAAGCTGGTCGCTCACGGGCGCCGTGCTCAGCGCGGCCGCGGGCGACGACGAGGTCACCTTCTGGAAGCAGCACGCCTCTGGCGAGTGGCGCCAGCTCGCGTCCGTCACGGACGCCGGCGCTCGCCCCATCGAGTAGACAGCGAGTGACGGGAGGAGGGCGGAGCGGTCGCTCGAGTGAATGCACACAAGCAGCAGAGGGGGAAGAGAGGACCCTCGCTGGCGATTCGTCTAGACACGATGCAGTGCTTGTTACCTATTTATCTGCACGCTCAGCTGGACTCGTGGTAGGCGCGCATGACGAACGAGGCGACGTCGAGCAGCTGGAAGTGCTCGCTGGCGCCGTCCACGAGCTTCTTGTCCGCCTCGGCGATGCGCAGACTCATCTTGGCCTTCTGCACGTCGCCCAGTCCGCTGCGGACCAGCAGCTCGGCGCTCAGCTGCCGCAGCACCGTCAGCACCGGGTAGCCCGCCATCAGGATGTTCTCCATCTCGACGCGCATCTTTTCAAAGTTGTTGGACGCCACGGCGGCCCAGAAGGCGTCCAACAGGTCGGGCGGCGTCAGCTGCAAGCGACCAAGCGAGACCAACGAGTTAGCCGCATCGTCCAGCAGACCAAGCATGGAGAAATGCAGTCAAGGCGTACCCCGGCGACCGCGATGACGTCGTCGCGCGTGAGCGGCTCGTCGCCACAGAGCTGCTTGGCGCTCTGGAGGAAGTTGATGGCCTTGCGCAGGTCTCCACCGGCGCTCTCAAGCAGCGTGTCAATGACGGCGTCGTCCTCGGCGCCGCGCACGTTCTCCTGCTCGCAGATGTAGCGCACGCGCGAGGCCATGGAGACGCGCTCGAGCGGCGCGAAGCGGAACTTGGCGCAGCGCGAGGCCACGGGCTCGATGATGCGGCTCACGTAGTTGCAGATGAGGCAGAAGCGCGTGACCTTGGAGTAGTTCTCCATCATGCGGCGCAGCGCCGACTGCGCGTCGCCCGTCATCGAGTCGGCCTCGTCCAGCACGATGATCTTGAACGGCGGCATGCCCTGGCCCGACGCCGAGCTGATGGCGCCTTGCGCGAAGCCCTTGACCTTCTCGCGCACGACTTTGATGCCGCGGTCGTCGGACGCGTTCAACTCGAGGAAGCGCCCGTTCTTGCGGAAATCGGGCCCGAAGAGCTGGCGCGCGACCGCCACGATCGTCGACGTCTTGCCCGTGCCCGGCGGCCCGTAGAAGAGCAGGTGCGGCAGCTGCCCGCTCGCGATCGACGTCTTGAGCGTCGCCACCACGTGCTCCTGGTGCGAGATCTCGTCCACGTTCTTGGGGCGGCTGGCCGGGGCCAGCGCGAGGAAGACACGAGCGCGGCGTTAGTCTCCAGGCAGCCGGCATGCATGGATGTTTCTCCGCCGCCGACACAAGACACGTACTACTTCTCGACCCACGGCAGCGGCGCCGCCGGCGCGGCCGCCTGGCTCTTGGTCGACGACGAGAACATGGAGGTGGTCCGAGGCAGATCTGCGAGGCGCACAAGCTGATTGAGGGGCGAGCGAGCGAGCGAGCGAGCGCTTCTTCCAACCGCCGAGGTGCTCGCCTTGCCTTGCTTTCCCGCGGCGCCGCTTTGGATTTCCCGCCAAAAGACCTCTCCGCTTTTGAGCCAATCACAAGATAGAAGGAATGATTAATCCCATCTTTTTAACCAATCATAAGACTTTTTCATTGTCAGTGAGATCAGTGAGTGAACTGAAGGCGGCGGCTTCAACGCGTTCACCCTGTGAGCCATGCAAGTGTGTCAAGGACGCGATGCGAACAGGAACAACGGGTGTTTATAAGTCTTGCTGCCTACATTTGCTCGTATCGCTCGCTATGCGTTGGTTGCTGGTGGTCGCTGGCGAGAGCAGCCGAGGAATGTACGAACACAGACGGACGTCGTCGGGGGAAACGGAGAACGGGGAAGTCGGGAGGACACATGCACGCAACGCAGCACGCCATGACGACCACGATGAACGAGAAGAGGGGAGAGCGGGTGGACCAACTCGGAGCGAAGCCGCCTATGCGAACTTCTCCGAGTGGTAGTCGAAGACGGTGCCGCCCGGCTGCGAGGACGAATACTTCTTGCACATGTCGTCGAGCATCTTCTCGAGCGTGTGCGGGCCGCAGTAGAAGACGCCGATCTCCTCGCCCGGGTGCTGGTCCTTGGCGTCCCTGAACACGCGGTCCCAGTCCGGGCGGCCGAAGTGCGTCAGCTGGCGCGACTTGAGGCCAGACACAATGTCCTTGCCCGTCTGGTCGTGCACGAACTGCTGAAACATCTTGAGCTGCGACGCGTTCTCGCCGCCCTTGATCGTACTTAAATACTGGTGCGCCTCGATCACCTGGTCGCGGTCCATGGCCGTGATTTGGTTCATCGTCTCCTCGAACCAACCGAGCGACTCCTGGCCGCGCGTGACCCAGTGGAAGTACAGCTTCTGGATCTGGAACGAGTTCGGGTGGCGCACAGCATTGCACTGGTGGCAGCGGTTGTCCTCCCACAGGTGCACGACGTCCTTGAGGATCGACGCGAACGGAGTCACACCGATACCCGCACCCACGCAGATCACCGTCTTGTAGCGATGGTAGTCCTGCGTCGGGGCACCCACCGGGCCGTCCAAGTACACGTCCGGGTACTGCTTCTGGCTCTCGTGGCAGTCCGCGATCACGCGGTGCAAGGCACCCGTCCAGTCACCCGCCTTGCGGACGTGGATGCTCAGGTAGTTGTCGCCAGGCGCCGACGAAATGGTGAATGGATGCCACTCGTGGCCCGAAATCATCGGGACGTTGATGAAGAGGTACATGCCCGGGCGGTACACGAATCGGCGAGGCTTCTCCATGAAGATGGCGACCGTGCCGTCGAGCTCCACCGCCTCCATGATACGGACGGGCGCCGCAAACACCTTGGCGTACCGGAATCGACGCTCGACTAGGTAGATGAGGAACGGCGGCGTGATCCAGATGTACGCCGAGCAGCGCGCAAGCCACGACGCGGCGCCGTGGAAGGCGAGCACCACCAAGAAGATGCCGAAGAGCATGTGCGAGTACCAGAACAGGTTGAAGTTGCCTTGGCGGAACTTGGGGATGGCAGCAAGCGGGAACGAGATGAGCGTGATCACCAGGATGATGACACCCGTCCAGACCGGGAGCGACTGGAGCATGACCGTGAACGGCGGGAGGCCGTCGTACTCCATGAACGACGGCACCTTGCGCGTGAAGAAAATCGAGTGGCGGATCTCGTCCTCGGTCGCTATGAAGTACAGGTAGATCTCGTTGCTCACGTGCGCGAAGGTATGGATGAGACCAGCCGTGAGCAGCACGCTGCCCGCGATCTTGTGGAACTCGATGTGGTCGTCGAACGGGATGTAGCGCCAGAGCAGACGGCTGCGCTTCATGACGGCCGTGATCGAGCGGCACATGGGCAGCAGCACGAACACGCAGTTGAGCATGGCGACTTGGGCGTTGGCACGCGCGATACGAAGGCCCCAGCCGATAGCCGGGTCGACTTCGTAGTGGAACCACTTGAGCCAGAACGCCAGGTTGTTGAGCAGGAAGTAGAAGAAGAGCCACCAGATGCGCAGCTTGTTGGTGTCGTAGAAGCGGCCGAACTTGGACTTGGGAGCAATCGGCGCCGCGTACTGCGGCTCCTCCTTCTTGAGCTCGTACGAGCCGCTCACGTACGGGTGGAAGACGGCGCGGAACTGCTCGTACGTCATGGAGCCGTTGACGACATTCGCCTTGCGGAAGAGCATCTTGGCGATCGTCGGCAGGTCCGTGCCGAGCGCCTCGATCTTGTTGTTGGCGAAGTTGGACTCGAGCAGCTGCACGATCTGCGGCTCAATGATGTAGCCCGTGTTGTCCGGGTCCAGCGTCTCGAAAATGAAGTGCAGCTTCTCCTCGACGCCGACGTCCAGGTCCATGACGGCGTCGATCAGCACGGCGTTACCGTCGATCATGCCCGTCGCCTCGTCCTCGTACCCGCTGAACTCATCTCCGTCGACTTCGAAGGCCTGCGAGAACGTCTGGCGGTCCACGTAGCCGCCCTTGGCCGTCGTGATGCTGCCCATGACGTCGCGCAGCGCCTGCAGCTTGGTGAGCGGCGTCGCGTCCTCCATGTGGTTGCCGTTCTCGTCCTGCGCGAGCGCGATCGAGTACTTCTGCTCAAACGCGCAGTCGCCCAGCACAGGCACCGACACGACGTCGCTACCCGGCGGCGGGCCGTACGTGGACGCGCCGAGCACTGCCGAGATGTTGGACAGGCGCGAGATGCGCTCGTTGACCATGGAGGATCGCAGCATGGCGTCGACATTGGGGCGGCGGCGGTGTCCGCGCGCGCGTCCGCCGCCGCCGTTGGCGCGGCAGTTGGCGCTGGCACCCGAGCCCACAACGTGCGCGGTGGCGCCGCTCATGCCGACGAACTGCGAGCTGTCCATGAAGCTGGCCTGCACGGGCTTCTTGAGCGGCGGCGCGGGCACCGACACGACCTGGTGCTGGTGGATGCCGTCCGCCTTGAACCGCCGGCCCGCGGGCGTCGAGATGTCCACGAAGGCCTGCCCGGTGCCGGGCGTCGCGCGCTGCCGCTCGGCCGTCGGCGGGCCCTCGGGCGGCAGCAGCCCCGCGTTCGCGAGCTTCTGCCGGTCGCGGTTCATGCTGCTGCTGCTTGCCTTGCCCCTGCCGACCTTTCTCGCCCTTGATGCCCGTCGGAAAACAGACCCGGGAACGGAGTGACGGTCGGTTGTCGGCGCCGCGGAAAAGCGATTGTGCGTTTCTTAGTTGCGATTAAGAAGTCGCGTCGCGTCGCTTCCTCCGCCCCCTCGAAGTGAACTGGCGTTGGTCGTGCCCTGGTCGTGCCCTGGTAGTGGCGGTGGGCGTGACGGAGGGCAGAGATACGCGGCGGATCCGCGGGAACAGACCGATTCCTGGCGCGCGCGAGTTAGCAAATGCGGTCACTATGGCGTCGGCCGCCCCCCGCCCCCCCCAACGCCCAACCTGGCGCTCTACCACGGGAGGGCGGCCGACAACATCGCGATGACCGGTCGAGCCCGTCCCCTCCCTCAGTCGCTGTCGCCGGCTTCTCTCCCACTCTTCCGCCCTGCGCTTGACGGTAACTGTTCGCGCCTGCCAAATGCGCGCGGGTTTTTATGCTGAGATGGAGTCCGATGACGCCAGATGGCGGTCGCGAATGGGGCGATGGGATTACTGAGCATACATTTCGCAAGAAGTGCAAGTTCAGGAAGGAGCCGTTCGCGCCGCCTGGCCTTGTCCTCACTTGCCCACTCTTCGGTCAGATCGCCAAAACCAGATGGCGCGAGACGGGTGGTGATGTGGTGACGTGTCAGCTGGGGTTCTCTCTTGCGTCCAGTATGCGGGCAAGCCTCGGCGGTTTCACGGACCGCGGCATACTTTGCGCAAGACACAGACACCCTGGTTAGCTAATTGCACCGAGTCAGAGGACTGCTTTCCACCACGCCTGGAAAATGCGCCATCGAGACACAAACTGGAGAATGTTCGCTACTGACAGTGGCTCGCGCACCGCAAGCTGACTGCAACACTATGTTGCCGTCAAGGAACGAAGTTGAGCGCGCGTAACACGCCCTTTAGAGAGACCCACGGTATTTTACACGGACGAAGACGAAGCCGCCTGCCTGCATGGTGTGCTCGAGTGGTTGGCCAGGCTTTGGCTTGTCAAATCGGCCTCGGCCACAGGCTCCGTTGCGCCCCTTTGCTCCCATTCGTTCTCGTCGGATTTGCACGCCCAAGGCGTCCAACGTGCCGCGCTGTAACACGACCTCGATCGCCAAAAGGCTCCTTCCCGCGGTCTTCGGACGGGCGGAGACCGCTCGCATTTCTCTAGCGTCCACAGCGCACGGCTTCTACAGCTCCTCGTTCGTTCCTTTCCGCGAGAGCACTTTGCACGGTAAAGGTGACAAGACGCGTCGGTCTATTCATTACGCTCACGTCAAAGCGAACCGCGGCGGTATGGACAGTATCCACGACGGCCAAGCGCTTCAGCTCTGAGGCTCAGCAGGAGCAACAGTACTTGAATGAGTGCCATCGCCTCCTGCCACCAACGGAATCTGACGGGAACCCACATCAGACACGGCGGCGCTGGCGCGTCGGCTCTCGTGCATTCTCCATCCTCGAGGGGATGTTTGCTCGAGCGGACGAGCAACCACACGTCGCCATCTGACGAGCCAGCCAGACGAATGGCGAGCCGAGCCGAGCCGAGCCGAGCACAGCCTCGGGCCACGTCATTGACAACGCCAATTGTTCACCTCCAATGCTGGGATAACTTGACTGAACTGTCTGCCCTCAGACTTTCACCATTTGGCGCGAGGCGACGCCAGCTGCTTTTCACGAACAAAGTGGCGGTAAAAAAAACCGACGCACGTGCGCATGTAAAACAGTTTGAATAACCCTCGAAATATAATCAAATACCCCCTGGAATTCAATAACACGCACGCCACCTGTTCGATTAGCGGACGCCGCGATCTTGCATCATCACCAGCGTCGATAATCATCCGAGGCGGCCACCATGGCAACGCGGAGCGTCCTCCTGCTGCGCGCGCTCGTGCTGCTGCTCCCGCTCGTCCTCTACGCGTCGGCGCCGGCCGCGTCACGCGCGGGCGTCACCGCGACGCAGGTGCGCGTGGTCGCGATCCACGCGCACAACACGAGCGCGTTCACGGAGGGCTTGCTGGTGGACGGCGGCGCGCTGCTCGAGTCCACGGGGCTCAACCAGCAGTCGTTCATCCGCGAGTACGCGGTGCCCCGCGCGCCGGACGCGCATGGGTCGCCGCTCCGCGCCTCCAGAGAGTTCGCGCTGGACGCCGCCGTCTTCGGCGAGGGCATCGCCGTGCTGGGCGACAAGCTGTACGCGCTGACGTACCGCGCCGGCCGGATCCTCGAGCTGTCGCGCGCCACGCTCGAGCTGCTGGGCGACCACCCGCTAGTCACCAGCACGGGCGAAGGCTGGGGCATGACGTCGGACGGCGAGTTCCTCGTCGTGAGCGACGGGTCGGCGCAGCTGCAGTTCTTCGACCCGAAGCAGGGCTTCGCGCTGCACCGGTCCGTCACGGTGCACACGCCGGCGGGCGAGCCCGTGGAGAACGTGAACGAGCTCGAGTTCGTGGAAGGACAAGTGCTCGCGAACGTCTGGTTCCGCGACGTGGTGCTGCGCATCGACCCCGCGGACGGCGCGGTCGTCGAGGAGATGGACTTCTCGTGGCTGCCGAGCCTGGTCTCGAACCTGCACACAGAGCCCTTGGCCAGCGACTCGCGCTGGCGGAGAGAGGCCGTCATGAACGGCATCGCCTACGACCGGGAGACCGGGCACGTGTTCGTGACCGGCAAGCTCTGGGACTCGCTCTTCGAGCTCGAGCTGTCGTACCTGGACCGCCACCGCCTGCCCGTCGGGTATCACTGAGGCGGGGGAGTTGAGGACTCTTTCAGTCAGAGCACAAGACACGTCTGTTGGAATAACTTAGGAGCGCGTGCCGAGCCTACGAGTCCGTCGAGCGGAACGACAGCTCGCCACGCGATATGGACTCCTCCTTCGGGCTCCGCCAGCTCACCGACCGCCCGGGCGACGGCGTCGACCACCCCACCGAGTGCTGAGCAATTGGAGCAAGCAGGTTCATCAGTGAGAGATTCACCAACATGTTGCCGAGTTGCAACACATTGCACCACGAACCTGCTTGCCCGTGGGCGTCGTCTCGCGTCGACGCTGGTCGTGACGTCCCGAGTGATCGTCGCGACCGCGTTGGCTTCTCCGGCGCGACGGTGGAGGCGGATACCCTCCCACTGGACCAGGATCCCCGCCATCTCTGACTACCGAATTGTCATACTCGCTATCGCTTTGGCCACCTTCCTCTTCCTCCTCGTCTTCTTGGAGCGTGAGTTCGTGGATGGTGACGGCCTGCTCGTCGAGCCGCCTCTTGAGCTTGGCGCGCTCCGACTGGAGTTTGGTGACCTCGCGCAGGAGCTCGGTGCTGCGGTGCTCGTACTCACCTCGCCACGCCTTCTTCTCCGCGCGGAACTGCGTCTCGAGTGCACGCAACGCGGTCGCCAGCGCGTCTCGCTCGCCTCGAAGTGCCTCGATCGTCCCCTGGCTGTCGCTGCTGGTGATGCTGTCACCGTCGCTGCAGCCGAGGCGCGATGCTCGCTGTCGAGTCGACGTGTAGATCGGAGACGCCTCCGACTCGCGGACCGGCGTCGATGGCAAAGAAGACGGCAGCGGAGATGACAGTTTGCCCTTGCCCGGAGACACGTACGCCTCCGAGAGCTTGGTCTGGAGCAGGTCGTCAATGGTGTGCGCTTGCTCCTGCTTTCACGCAGCGGACAAGTCAACAGCCAAGCAGCTGACGTGACTAGAGCACCGGAAGACGCACCTCGATGAGCAAGTTGGCGCTCAGCTGCGCCTCGACGATCTCGTTCCAGTGCCGAGCCTTCTCTCGCTTGAGCACCTCGTACTGCTCTCGGAACTGCTCCAGCTCCTTGGTCAGAGTCGCATGGGACGCGCGCAGCTCGCCCAGCTCGCTCTCCAGCTCGTTCTTGGCCTTTTCAAGACGCTCGTGCTGCACCAACCAACACATGAGACGCATAAGCAGAGAGCATGGCAGCGGTCTACCACAAGTGCCTCACCTCTTGGTCTCTCGACGCCTCAAGCTCCTGCACCTTCTTGCTCTGGTCCGCCGTCTAGAGCACCGCCATACGACGTCAGCGCCTCTCCGTCATGCTCACCCCGCATGCATCAATGGACAATGCGCACTCACCACGGCCGTGAGGTTGTTCAGGTTGTCCATGAGCGTCTGGACGGTCTTCTTGCTCTCCTCCAGCTGCCGCGCCGCCTCTCGCGCCTCCTTGACACTCGCGTCCTCGCGCTCGGCGCTCTGGTTGAGCTCCTCCTCGAGCGCCTCGTTCTTCTCGACGAGCTCGTTCCACTCCTGCTCGAATCGCTGGACCCGCGTCTTCATCTCGTCGCTCTGCTGCCGTAGGGTTTGCAGCGTCTCGCACGTGGTGATGTACTTGGTGTTGACCTCCTGGAAGCGGTCCCAGCGCTCGAGCTCCATGTCCTTGGCGACCTGCAGCCGCGTCTGCTCGCGCGCGGCCTCGAGCTTCCTCGCCTCGTCCTCGACCCGCGCCTCGGGGGTCTTGAGGCAGCTCGAGCACGTGACGCTCGCCTTCTTGTGCTGCCTCTCGAGCTCCCACCGCTCGCGCTCCATGGCCTTGACAGTCTCCTCGTGCCGCGCCTTCATCTGCTTCATGCTCTCGTACATGCGCGCGTTCTGCTGCTCGACGCAGCTCCGCGTGCGGAAGAGCCCGTTGTAGTCCTCCTGCAGCATCAAGAGCTGGTTCTTCGAGTGCTGGTGCGCCTCCAGCAGCTCGCGCACCTTTTGCTTCGACCGCTTGATCATGAGGAGGTGCTCGGACCGCAGCTCGCTCTTGGCTGCCAGCGCAGTCCGCAGCGCCTCGGCCGTGTCCTCGAGCTTGCGCTTGTAGGCGCCCGCCTCGGCGGCCATCTTGTCGCGCAGCTGGAAGCTCGATGACTCGCGGAAGCGCGCCTCCTGCAGCTCCTTGTCCAGGATGGACAGCCTCGTCCGCGCCTTGGCCAGCTCGTCCGACAGCGGCCGCTTCTCGCCCTGCCAGTCCTTGCGCTCCTTCTCGAGCTTGCAGCGCAGCTGGTCCACGCGCGTGCGCAGCGCCTTGCGCTCCTCGTGGGTCGCGCTGACGCTCGCGGCCGCCTCCTTCTTGACGAGCACCAGCGCCTCCTCGTGCCGCTTCTCGAGCGTGCGCAGCGTCTCGGTCAGCTCCGCGAGCCGGCTCTGGTCCTCTTGGTGCTGGTCCAGCGCCGTCTCCAGCAGCGAGCTCGAGTGCGCGAACCGCGCGCGGAAGTCGTCGCGGGAGGTCTCAGCCGCGCTCACGGCCGCCTGCAGCGTGGCGATCTCGCGCTTGAGCTGCACCGCGTGCGCGCTCGCGGTCGCCGCCGCCTTGTTCGCGAGCTGCTCCTTGCGCACTAGTTGCTGCCGCAGCGTCTCGAGGTCTCGCAGGAACGCGCGCCGCTCCTGGTGTGTTGATTGATCGTTAGAGATATCGAGGAGGACATTGGAGAGAGCGGAGAGCGGAGAGGCGACGGCACCTTGTCGAAGCAGCGCTGCGCGTCCTTGAGCGACAGCGAGGGCCCCGCCGCCGCCGCGTTAGGCTCGAGCATATTGCCCGTCAAGTAGGCAGGCAGTCTGGCTGGCGGCTGGTCTGTCGTGCACGTGGAGGAGTTCGCTCGCGGCGAGTGCTCGTGGCGGCTGGTTGTTGCTGGCAGAAGCAGCCCCGCCAAGCATTTCGAGCACTTCAAGAACCTGCACAAATACATGAACAGAAATGAGTGATAGATCAATTTCTAAATGTAGATTGAAGTTTACTTCTATAACACATGTTTGCGACATAATTAGTGTTGACTGACAGGCTGTTTGGGCGTCGCTATTATCGCGCTGCGCAGCCGGAAATAGGTCGTTTCGAAACGCCGCCCGCTTGCTTTGCACGTCGCCGCCCGCTCTTGAGTCGCCCGCCGCCGGTGGCTTCGCTGCTCTTCACCGTGACGCATGTGGTTGGCGGCCAGCGCTCCTCTCATGGGGTGGGCTCATGCTTCGTGACTGCGGTGTGTTTTGGTCTCCTCGAAGGTTGGCACGTTGGCAACACGTCGAGTTCTTTTACCTCTATGGTTCGAATTCGTCCTCACTTAGGTACGTAGAGCGCCACTATACGTACCTAATCGAGAGCAAACAAAGGATAAGAGGTACTAAATCTGTCTGCGCCAGGTTTACTCTGAAGGAGAAGCGCAATTCCAGGATCGGCATCAAGGCGCGGCACCAATGCCGATGCCGACGCTCCGGCTGCGGCAGCTGCAGCTCCTGCACCGCCACGGCGACCGCACGCCGCTGCGCAACGTCTTCCGCGGGAGCGTGACTGCGGCGGAGGAGCTAGAGGAGCAGCGGCTCTGGGAGCGGCAGCTGCCGCCCTCCGCGCGGCTCGCGGCGCTGCGGGAGAAGTACGCCGTGCGCGTCGAGCAGCAGCACTTGCTGGCGCCTGGCGCCGCCGCGGCGTCAGTGAGCGCGGCTGCCGCGGTGACCGGCGCGACGAGTCATGCGTCCTACCAGCAGCGGCCGTTCGGGTACCTGACCTCGCGCGGTATCGAGCAAATGATCCGTCGCGGCGAGCGCGTCGTACGTCGGTCGCCACTGTGTTCCACTGGCTGAGCGTCTAGGTCGCGGCATGCTGACTGGGTCTGTGCTGTTGCACTGGCAGCGGCGCTTCTGCGTGAGCGAGGACTTTGCGATGGACGAGCTGCGGTCGGCGGACGTGCAGATCTTCAGCAACGCGTACACGCGCACGCAGCTCAGCGTGCAGGCGCTGCTAGGCGGACTCTTCCGCGACGCGCCGCAGGTGCTGCCGAGCGTGCGCGTGCTGCCGCCAGAGACCGACATGATCAACAGTGCGTAGCTGAAAGAGCAGAGCACCTCCATCCAGCGCGTAGTCGTGGCGCTCACTGTGGTCGCGTGGACGTGGATGCAGCGTATGCTGCCTTCCCGGAGATCGCGCGGCTCAAGGAGGAGCTGGAGCAGGACGACGCCGCGTTCGCGCAGCACGAGGATGCGATGCGCCGCGTCAAGCACGAGCTCGTGCGCGCCATGCCCATGTTTGCGAGCGGCGCCGTGCCCTTCACGTGGATGTATGCGGCGGACTACTTCATGTGTCGACGAGCCCACGGCGTGGCATTCGTCACGGGAACCGAGCCTCACGCGGACGCCACCGTGGGGCATCTCGGCTTCCGCTTTCACCAGGTGCGTGATGCGCCATTCGTTGTTCTACGTGACGAGTGCTGCCTAACGACCACCCCAAGCGCAGTTCTACTCGCACCGACGGATTCTTCAGCTCGTGGCTGGACGACTGGTGCACAGCGTGCTCCGGGAGATGAAGAGCGCGATCGCCGAGCTCGCGGACAGCAAGAAGCTCGTCGTCTACAGTGGCCACGATATCTCCATCCTTTCGGTGCTTCACGCCGTGAACGCATCGCTGGTCGACGACATTGCTTGGTGGCCGGAGTACTCTTCGGCCCTGGCCCTCGAGCTGCTGGAGGACGAGACTGGTCGCTGGTTCGTCCGCTTGCGCCTTGATGGCGAGGTGCTGCCGCTCAAGCACGCGTCGTCTCCAGTATTGGCCGTGGACGACTTTGTCGCTCTGGTCTCGGACCGCATCGGGCAGACACCACCTTAGAGAACCGCTTCACAACGGCCAACCTGAAGGATCGATGGCGAAATGAAGTTGCCGAGTGGCCAACGCTCGAATGCAAGTGTGTTGTCTATTGAGAGGAGCGGCTCCGACGAGATCCATCGGGGGCCTACTCGGCGAGAAGCTCTGCGACCTGAAGCGCGCGCTTGTACCGCCGCCGACCGAGCTTGACCGTCATGGACTCCTCTTCGTCTTCTGCTTCCTTCTCGGGCACGCCCGCGTCGATGATCTCGTGCGCCGACTCGAGCACGCGCTGCACCAGATCCAACGCGACACGTCAGGCTCATGCACAGACTCCAGGATCGACTATAATAGGAGCTCGCTCACCTTGCGCGCAGCCCCTTGGATGCCGCCCAGGTACTCGAGCACGAGCGAGAACATGGACTTGGGCACGATGTCGGCCTCATACATCCAGCGCAGGACCCACTGCTGCTTGATTTTCTGCGCACGCACCACACACGAGCGCGTTAGTGTTCCATACGCACTGCAGTCGATGCCATGCATCCGCCAGGCATACCTTGAACTTCCAAGGCAGCTCGCCCTCGGGCACAGGCTCGTCGCGGCGCTTCCACTGCTCGAGGTAGTAGCGCGCCTGCTGGATCATCTCGGGCGAGCGGTCCGCCTTGCCGCCGCCCTCGCTCTGCTCGGCAGGCTCGTCCTTGCCCTTCTTGCTCTTCTTGCTCTTGGCCGTGGCCGAGTCTGCAGCGCGCGAGCGCTTCTTGGTGCTCGGCACCACCGCCTCGCCATTGTCGTCGAACTTGACGTGCGTCTTGGGCGTCGCGGCGGCGGCGGCGGCGGCGGCGGCGGCGGCGGCGGCGGCGGCGGCGCTGCTCTCGGGCTTCGCGGCCTTGGAGACCGCCTTGAGCTTCCCGCGCTGCTTCTTGGACGGCTTGGACGCGGCCATGGGCGCTTCGGGGTCGGGGCGGTGCAGCGGAGGCGGAGGCGGAGAGGAGGAGGACCTGGACCGCTTCGACGCCGGCGCTGCGCGCTTCGAGTTCGAACCGGCGACCACCGATTATTGGGATGAGTGGCCCACACCATTTCGCGTGAAGTATCATACGAAGGGGTATCATACACACGCTGATTGGATGAAACCATTACTAGCCAATGAAACTTTAGCAAGTATTTATCCACCAATCGTGTTGCGTGAAAAATGAGAGACAAAGTATGATGACAACTACTACTTTTCCCTCATTTTTCACGAGATAGGATTGGCTAATAATACTTTTGACGTGTTTTTGTATGTGGCGTCGGACCAATCACAGCGCTGGTATGAAAGAGAATGAAGTATGATTGAAATCACTACTATTCCATCTTTCATACAGTATGTAATATATCCAATCAGATGCTTGACTCACGCTGATTGGCGGAATAGGATCCACACCACGCGCGGATTGGCGGAATCGAGGAGCCATATGTCGTGCCGCGCTTTGAAAGCGCGCGGAAGCGGCAAACGTCGCGGCGCTCCCGCCAAAAGCACGGAGGACGCGCAAGAATGGCTCGGCAGTCGTGCATTTGCATCGCCAAGTGCCAGGCGACTGCGCCAGGCGACCACCGCCTACGACTTGTACATACACATTCCACTGTGTCAGCGGCCTCCTGCCTCCTGGACAGTAGCGCTCGTGGAGCCACTCGACGACTGCCGACCCAGCAATGTGCCATCACCTCCACCACACAAGCACGCGGAAGCGACCGCGCTCCAACTCGCTGGCTACTGCACAGCGGCTGCACGAGGAGCCGAGCGACAACAAGGAGAACAACTGCAGCTACGAGTACGAGGCACGCGCCGTGCGCCTCACGAGCGACAGCGGCGCGGAGCATGCGGCGCTCAAGCGGCAGCGATCGCGGGCGTCTCCGACTGCGGTGGACGACCAGGCGGACGCGCCAGCCGTCGACAGCGAGGCGGAGGACAGCGAGACAGAGGACGAGGAGGACTACGAGGACGAAGAGTATGCGACGCCCGAGCACCGCGACGAGATCGTGGCGGCGCTGCTGACCATCACGTCGGCGCTCGGGCTGTCCAAGGAGACGCTGCACGTCTGCGTCGACGTGCTGGACCGGTACATGCAGCGCTGCGACGTCGACATCTCCAGACTCGAGGCGCTCAGCATCGCGTACGTCTCCTTGCGGACCGTTGCCAGGCTGTGCAATCAGCTGTCGTGGCGCTAACAAAATCTGCTCGCAATGTTCTACAGGTGCCTCTGGATCGCAGTCAAGTTCGTCGAGACGCCGATCACCATCGCGTGCAAGAGCATCAAGCAGACGCTGCAGCGGCGGCGGCTTTCAAGCAACGTAAGTCGCCACCGCGTCGAGTGAGGGACGCCGCCTTACACCCACGACTCACCTTGCTTGTCGCCTTGGCAGTGGACATGGGACGAGATTCTGGACTTGGAGCGCTCGATCCTGCAAGCCCTCGACTACCGCGTCATGGCACCCACGGTGCTGTCCCTGCTCCAGCAGCGGCTCTACGCCGCCAACGACGACGACAGCGGCAGCAACAACAGCAGCGATGGCAGCCTGGCAACAGGCTTCTCGGCTGACCAGCGGCAGCTCGCGTTCTACTTCGCCGACCTGCTGCTGCTCACGTCGCGCGCACATGCTCACAGCAGCGACACACTCGCGTCGGCCGCCGTGTTCGTCGCCGCCGGGTGCCGCGTGCAGGACGCGCCACCCGCGCTGCTCGCTCCGGTGCTGCTGCTCTTCGTGGCGCACCGCGACAACATCAACCCGTCGCACCCGGCGTTCAAGGCGCGGTTCGCGCTGCGGTGCCAGTTCGGCGCGCGGCTCCAGGCGCCGTGGCGCGTGCCCTACGACCCATCCTGCAGCTGCCGCGTGTGCGCACACGTAGTCGACGAGCAGGAGAGCGCGAGTGTCTAGCCGGCGATCGATCGCGCGGCAGTACAGTAACCGTGTAGACTATGCAGATGTGGAGAATAGAGTTCGATCGACTAGAGGAGGAGTCTCGTGTTCGGCTCGTCACTAGCAGCCACTTCCGTGGTGGCCGCGATGCCATTTGTCCCGCGCCAGCTCCGGCGGCGTCGCCTCGCTCGCTCGCGCTCTCTACGCTACCTCTGGATCCACACGGACGAACCGAGCAACACATACACAGACGCACCGACACGCTTGGCGAGCCTACAGCAGGTGCGACTTGCGCAGGTCCTGGTACTTCTTGTAGCCGGCGGCCACGACGGCGCCGACGACGAGCACGAAGAGCACGAAGGGCGTCTTCCAGCCGCTCGACTTGGCCGCCGTCTCCTCGACCGTCTGCTGCAGCTTCTCGTCCACCTGGTCGCGGATCGCGTTCACCGTGCTGCTCACGCGCTCCGTCATCTTGCCGTTGGCCCAGGCCTCGAGCTCCGCGATGCGCTTCTCGTCCTCCACCTCCTGCTCCTTGAGCTTGCGGATGCTGTTCTCCGTCGACTCCTTGAGCGCTGCGTTCCCACCCAACTAGCGTCAGCCGTCACGTGGGTCGGTATAGTATGAGAGTGAGAGAGAGAGAGCGGTGCACGCACCCGTGAACTGGTACTCAAAGTCCTCGAGCAGCTGCAGGTACTTGCGCTTGATGACCCGCAGCTTGGACTCCGAGTCGCCCTTGCTCAGCTCCTCCTCGAGCTCGCGCGACGTGTCGTTCTTCTGCTTCTCGTCCTTGGTCGTCACCTCCGAGTCGTCCACCTGGCTGCTCCCACCACACACTCGTTAGTTATCAGCAGGAGGACGCGAGCCATCAGCAACACAACAACGCACTCGTAGACCAAGAGCCCGATGACGTCGTGGTTGTCGGCCAGGCCGCCCGTGGAGGCCGTGATGCCGAAGACGGCCTTGTCCATCCAGTCGTCCGAGATGGTGATGCGCTGCGAATAGCAGGGCTCCCACTGGCCCGTGCCGGCGGCGTCGATGGAGATTGTGAGCTGCTGCGCCTTGTACTGGATCTTGGCGCGCGAGAGGCTCGTGGACGGGTTGAAGTTGGCGTTCTTCTCGTGGTAGCGGATGCCCGGCGCCATGCAGCCGAGCTTGTCCATCTCGTTGAGCTGGTCTAGCGTCTTGGACCCGTCGTTCTCGAAGAAGGTCACGTCCTTGTGTCCGCCGGCGTGCTCCTGGTTGACGAACGTGTCGAAGACGACGCCGAAGCCCTTGAAGTTGCCGATGAAGCCGTGGTTGTCGCCCTGCACGTAGCGCTGCGAGTCGGTGATCCAGAGCGCGAGGCCGTCGCCGAACCACGACTTGGCCTGGCCGCTGATGCGGAACGTGAGCACGGCCTCGAACTCCTTGGCGCCGAGCTGCTGCTTGCCCCAGATGTGGCCGCGCTTGCTCTGCCGGTCGGGCGTCAGGCGCACAAAGTGCCGGTTCACGGCCGCGGTGCCGCCCGCCTCGAAGTTGTCGCCGATGCGGCGCGCGCCGTCGGCGTCGATGGCGTCGAACGGCTTCTCGAACGACACGCGGTCCAGCAGCTTGGCCTGCGCCTCCTGGGGCGAGCACACGAGCGCCAGGGCCGCCGCCGCCCACGCCAGGCGCGTCACGATCGATCTCAGCATTGTGCGGGTTTGGGGCGCGGAGGTCGTGCGCGTTCGGGGCCTCTGGACGGACGCACGGAAGTCACGCGCGCGATGCTGCTGCTTGAGCCTGAAGCTTTGGTCTGGAGGAAGTGACGTGGAGACTCGCCAAGTGTCCGAAGGAGTTGCGGCACCGGACTGACTCTAGTAAATCCGATTCATTCGGGAATGCTCTGGATTTGCTCGAGGATACAGTCGTCTGTAGAAGGACTATTCAGTCAAACCTTCCGAAAAGCCGATCCAAACTATTTGCAAAAATGGAGTTATTGGGGCTAAACAAATGAAGATGAATGTTCAACATACTAGATTATGAAAGGCTTACGGTGTTATGTTTTGTTGGATATCCAAAGCTAGTGTCGGT
This sequence comes from Phytopythium litorale, assembly GCA_023338075.1. Taxonomy (NCBI): domain Eukaryota; phylum Oomycota; class Peronosporomycetes; order Pythiales; family Pythiaceae; genus Phytopythium; species Phytopythium litorale. The sequence continues at coordinate 45,167 of JAADYB010000085.1, forward strand.
TTATCGGGAGGTTTGTTTGTATTCAGTGGATATCAACTCTCTGGATTCATTGGAATATGTCATTTGATTATCCAGTTGTAGATATTATTGGAACATTCCAATCAAATATAATCGAATGAAATAATGGAAAGCGTATTCGAGTCGATCCTGTGCTGCTTGTAACGAAAATAAAGGGACGGCCTGTGATTGGCTCTTCTCCTCTTTGGGTTGCAACAAACCCAAACCAAGCAACTTTGGCGGAAAGATAAGTTACACCTACCCGCACTCGAAAATTATCCCTAACCACTTACAACCTCCCAAAAAAAGCATCTCAACTGATAAAAAATAATCAGGCATTCTATCGGCAGATATGATTAGATCATAACAATACATATCTTTGTTCTGATTCGCTGTTAAAAACATAGAGGGAAAGCGCCTGTTTTAAATCAGAACTTGTTCCCTCATTTTTCAAGCGCTGTGATTTGCCGACCCCACATACCAAAGCACGTAAAAAAAATCGGTCCGCCAATCAAACGCTTAGAGATAAAAGAGGGAAACCGTCTGTTTAAATCGATACATTTATCCCTCTTTTCAAGCATTGTGATTGGCCGAAACTGCATCAATTTTCGACGATTTCAATTGGCTAAAAGTATTAGTTTCGATTGGCTAAAAGTAGTAGTGGCACCTAATATTTTGGAACGATTTTGATTTATTAACACACGGTAGACAATTACAAAATTACTGAGTGTTTGTAAAAAACTGATTATCTACCTACCTGGATTTGTGAAATGATACAAAATGTATCTTTCGGGTTAATCGGTGGAAGTTCGAATCGGCACGACGCATTCGCTCTGGTTGAAGCTGTTCAAGCCTGTGCGTCATCGGGTGGTCGATGCGGTGCAATTGGATGCTCGCGCGCCATTGAAGCATGTCAACTGCGTCTTTATGTGTATGGAAAAATGGTCGTCATCAGTAGCTAACAGCGGAATCGGAGTCTCTCCTCGTCGACGCTTGCCTGTTTGCGGCCATGCGCTGGCTGGTTGGTATCCGATGATACCTGGAGTCACTCACTGGAGCTGGAAGATGTCGCTCGTGGACGACTGGCGGTGCCG
>JAADYB010000086.1:0-46213 GCA_023338075.1 Phytopythium litorale
ACTCGATGGGCAACAACATGTTTGCGGGGGCGGTTGCGACGGGCAAGTGCTCAATCGGCTCGGGCGTCGACTGGGTCGACCTCGCGGGTCCGCTCAAGGGCAGCATGGGCTCGGACTTCCTGCACGAGGTGTGCGACGAAGGAAACGTCATTGTGAAGACGCTGGCGACGCTCATCGGCCAGTGCCCCGGCACGACGACGCGCCGCTCGCTCGTCTGGGACGGTGGGGAGTACTGCTCGGCCGAGGAGTCGGCGCTGTACGCGTCCGCGCGCGCTGTCCACGAGAAGTACGTGACCGCCAGCATGTGCGGCACGCAGTACTCGGGTCTGCTCTCGAGCGAGTATCTGTCGTACTTCTTCGGCGGCCTCATCCTACCGCACCACACGTCCAAGAATGACGGCGTGGTCGAGTTCCCGAGCTGCATCGGCAACTTGGACTCGTCCAAGTTCGAGGCCGACTACTCGAGTGCATTCTACAAAGCCAAGCTCAACCACGGCGACATGGCCTTCCACAACGGCGAGGGCCTGCTCAGCAGCGCCAAGAAGCCCCTCAAGTGGTTTGAGTGTCTGCTCTAAGTGAACAGGTTGCGATTGGCTCCTTGACCATGGGGCAGCGGGTTGGTGGTCGAAGATCACGGCATCATGAGGCACCGAGATCGACAACACGAATTCTGTTGTTGCTTGACCGTGCTTCCTGGACCAGTCCAATCGAAGTCTGGGGTTTTGGTCATCAATTTCTTGCGAAGAAACGTCTGACTTCCACGCAATCATTTCGCTGTTAGATCTGTCCTTTTCAGTCATTTCCTCATTCTCGACCCACAATCAAGACTACCAAGAGCGCGCCTTCCACTCTCCGCCACCATGCTGAGCCGACTGCTCCTTCTAGCAGCGGTGCTTGCAACTGCAGTGCTTGCTGACCGTCCAGCTCAAAACAGCGCGCTGATGTCGAACGAAGCTGCTAGCGGGGACGTTCCGCCCGGCGTCGTTGTCATGACGAGTATCCAAGGTATCGTGCTTCAGCCAACGTCTTCGACGATCGCCAAGAACGATATTGCTGTCGGGAACAACGTGCTGATCTCGAAGAGCAACGTTGACATCGCTGCTGGGGCGGGTAAACAGCGGCTTGTGCAGGAGATTGAGAGCCTCGTGCTTGCCAGTCGCCCGGACAGTGAAGACAACAGCGTGAAACTCATCTCCGACCTCATCGGACCAACGAATCCGAAATCGTCCGGCGAGAGCGACTGGATGAAGGGAACGCTCCAAGAGCAGATTCACGCTCTTTTCCTGATGCGCTCCGACTCACCGAAGCTTTGAGGCACTATTATCGCCCTCGTCGGCTTGGTGTCGATTCCACCCGCTGCCCCAGCTTCGCTTCTTCGAAGGACAAAGGCAACCACAAACCCGGAGCCCGAGCAATTCCTCGATTGTCGCGTGCTCTTTCACTACCCGTGGCAGTCAACGTCGCACTTCGGCTGGCGTTACCCATTCTCGTACTGGAACCTGTATGGCGCGACGTTGTACTCAGGTGGCTGTGGTTTCGGGGTCGCGTTCGGGTCATACTTTTACTGCGAGGCCAATGAAGGTCGCGGGTTTTCTTGCTGCCAGCAAAGCGTGGATGTGTTGGGAGTTGATCTTTTAGGCAGGGAGCGAGTAACTCAATCGAACAGAGTGATGTTTGGTTTATCTTCAATTGTTTCAACCCCAGTTCTTGCTCACATCGTTTGAAGCTTGCGAAGCAGTTTGCCAAGTTGGTGTTCTTGAGCGATCTCGACCAACTCGAGCGAAGGCTGGAGGTGAGCGCGTGAGGCACGCTCAGTGTCAGTTATGCTACTTCCGCGAGGTATTGGGAGGCTGTTCGCTCTATCGCCACAAAAGGCTGGGCATTGCTGCCACAACAGCATTCCAGCTCGCACCTCCTCGATCAGTGTCGCAATCTCCACGAACGCCTCTCTCCCGATCTCTGCCTTATCGATCGACGTGCTGCCGGCGTAATAGAGAAACAACTGCTTGAGGATATCCTCATGCTCGAAGACGAACATCGCGCTGTAAAACGTTCGCAATGCACCGCAGAACCCCGACTCAAAGTCCATGACATGCCGCCGCACGCGGTTCGATGGTTTGTAAATGCGAAGACCCCACTTGTCGAATGCTTCGTGGACTGCTGCTAGTCCCGTGGCCTTGCGCACGGTTCGATTGTATTTTCGCTCCGAATATCGCCCAGGGGTGAGCGGAAACAGCCTCCACGCATTCCGAAGCCCTCGGCACACTCGATGCAGGAAACGATTGGCAAGCCGGATACCCTTGGCGTCGTGATACGTGAGGTAGTCAATCACATGCTCGAGACACATAACCGGCCACCGATCGAGTTTACCGACAGATACCCTAGTCGGTGAAGGAAGCACGGCAAGCGCGTGTGTCTGCGTCGTGACTGAGTCGGAACTTGGCTCATCATTGCCTTGCGTGCCGTCAGAGCGAGAGCTTCCGGCGCGCAAGTATGTCGCAGTAATGGAGCTCACCATGACAAGCGCAAACTTGCCACACATTGTGACTCCGAGCGGTACCATGGAGTGGAAAGCAGATTTCACGACATGGAGGCACTCCCCGACGTCAGAAAACACAACCAGTTGTTGCAAGGCAGCGTCGCAGACCATGACCTCTCCGTTGGTCCCGATTCCGAGATCACATGGATCGCCGAAGCATGACACAAGGGGAGGGTCCAATGGCGTAGCAAACGCATCGAGCTCGATCTCTTCCGTGTTTGGCTCCCTTGTCTGGTGAGGATCACGATAACTTCCCCAGACAGCCAACAGTTTCCCTTTCATACTGAAGCGTTGAATGCGTTTGTTGCCTTGGTCCAGCACAAACATGTCGCCGTGTTGGTTGACCTCCAACGCGCAAGGGTTTGCCAGCTGACCGAGACGCCAGCCATGACGGCCTACAGCAGCAACAAGACCCCCGGCTGCTGTCATGACGACCACCCGATGGTTTTCCGTGTCAGCGATGGCCAAGTAGCCTTGCGGTGTGAACTTGAGATCGCTCACGCCTCGAAACTCGCCTCTCCCAGCGCCTGGCTTGCCGAAGTAACTCAGCAGCTGACCACTGCCGGAGAACACTTGGATGCGGTTGAGCTTCGAATCAGCGACGGCGATATCGCCGCGTAGATTCACGTCCACTGCAGCTGGAAGGACGAACTTGCCTGGTGCGTTTCCGCGGCTCCCAAGGGGGAAACCGCCACCATCAGTTCCAAGAACACTTACTCGATGATTGTCGCTATCGACCTCAGTTCGAAGTGCGTGCACACACGACCGAGCCGCGTCGCACACAAGCAGGCATCGGGTAAGGGGGTTCCAGCAAAGGCCGCGTGCTGGTGGTACCACTCCCCCCATCACATTCGAGAAGAAGCTGCTGTCGCTGAAGCATGCAGTGTCAAAGTTGACGTGGCTTCGGCCGCAGATTGGGGACGCAATGAGCTCCATGTTCCCAGGTTGTTGTCACGAGTGACCAGAGTGAGTGAAATGCACGTGTTTATTTTAGATCCTCGACAAGTCCGTGCAAGTTCGGACACAATTGGCGGTTCAATCCCTCATACAATTTCTTCCTGCTGCTCAGAACTCGGTGTTTCCAATGCGACCTTGGAATAGGATTCTGCTCGCTTGATCTTGTCAATCCGGACAAGGTACCCGACGAGCACACCAATGCAGATCGCGCACAACACGAGATTGACGGCGAACAGGGACGCCCAATTCGGAAGTAATCCAGGGAGGAGCGGCAGGATCACTCTCGCGACCGACGCTGACGAACCGAAGATGCCCATTAAGAAACCTTGACGCCGCGTGCCCAGTACCTTGGAGAAAGCCGAGACGATGACAGCAGAGGTGACTGGGCAGCCAATGCTCCACACGAATACCTCCGCGAGCACAAACACGTCGAAGGCAGTCGAGGCCGCCGTGCCATCACCGCTTCCTCCGAGCGCGCACAGCAGAAGCAGAATTGTGTTGCCGACAAGCAGCATCGCAAACCCGAAAATGACAAAAGTCACGTCAGAGAAGCGCTTGCGGGAGCAGTGGATGGTCACGTAGGTCACGAGACCGAGTAGTCCGACCACAAGGTAGAAAGTTGACGTGGCGCTCGTGGCTTCAACGGACTCTTCAGACTCGACGGACTTGCGGCCTGTCACCTCCAGAAAGAGAGGCACGTTGACCGTCTCGAAAATGGACAAGACGCCTCGCGCGTTGAAGTTGAGGAAGATGAACACAAGCATGCCTGCCATGGCCATCCTGTCCGAGATCAGCGGTGTCGCGTCTTCGTTCTGCATGGGTGTTGCTGGTGACCCCACCTTTTCTCTTCTTGTGGTCCCAGTCGTCGTGCAGGAGCCATCTGACCGTTCATCCTTCGTGTCAAGCGCTCTTTCGATTGGCGCGTCGTCTCTGGAGATCGTTTCGTCGAACACGAGGTTGTTGAACCCGACCGTGATGGAGTTCAGCATCACTAACAGGAAGCCAGGCGCCGTCATTCGATTGAAGATGACGTATCCGCCGCTGTCCAGCTGCGCCTCCGCGTCACCGACGACGCCACCGAGCGCTGGTGTCAGCGCGTACGCGAGGAAGACCACGGTCGCAAACATGGTGAAGTACTGGAGTCGCTGCTCGACACGCGTGAGCATCGCGATGTTGGCGCGGCAAACGCTGCGATTGCCTGCGCCGAACCCGACGACAAACCGGCTGAACGCGAGCAGCGCGCGACTGCGAATGGACGAGCTGTACGGGAGGATGAACAGTAGGTTACCGACGATCGCGCAGCATCCGGACAAGTTGTAGAGCGTGCGGAAGGAGACGCGGTCGCTCATCCAGCCGAAGAGCAGCGACGAGAAGAAGCGTCCAACGCTGAACACGGATGTGAGCAGTCCGACGTACACGAGGTCCCCGCCGAGCTCCTGCGCGTACGTGAAGAGTGTCGGCAGAACCAGCCCCCGCGCGGCCTCGGCGCTGAACTCGGACATGTGGATCAGCGCCATGTGCAGATACCATCTCATCCACCGTGCCCGTTGTGGCGTCTGAAGTGCGGTGTGCTTGACTGGGCCGCTCTCCTTGTCTTCAGTCCTCTCGTGAGCTGTCCGCTTGCTTGTCTTCTCCTTGACGGCATCGAGTGGTGGAGACCGCGGTGAGGCTCCCACCGATGCATCAAGCGGTGGTGCTGACGCCTCGAGTGCCGCGAGTCGCGGAGCCATCTCGACAGCAACGTCAACGACGCCCTCAGGCTCTCTGAATGCCCACCGAGAGGCCCACGCGCCAGTGGAGCGAACACTGAAGGTCTGACGTCGCTCGACTGTCGGGAGGCCGATCGATGATGAGCCATCACATTCGGCTCGAGTTGACACGTTCACCGGCTCCTTGGGAGCTGATACCTTCCATTTCAGCCAATCCCATGGTCTCATTTGGCGATTTTCAGCAAATAAACGGCTGCTCGCTTCGTGGATGGGGGAAACGGCTCTCTTCAGACATTCCAGCCACAAAATGCTACGGATTAGGTTAAAACACTATGAATTATGCCAATCCGCCCTCTTCGGCTAAACTTTGATTGGCATCCACAGGTCGAGCGGGTGGCATTGGTCGTTCAGGTCATCAGCGCGCCGCAGCGGAGGAACGCCGCGCCTCCAGACTCCCGCCAGCCTCCTGCCAGACGCCACAACCCACAGCCATGGACTGCACGTCGCCGTCCATGCTCATCGGCGCCAACTGGGCGACTGGCAGCGCCGCCCAGACGCCTCCGGCACTGCCCGAGCTGTCGCTGGAGGCCGCGGCCGCCACACTCGGCAGTGTCGAGTCGAACCAGACACGCCCAGGCGCAGTCAGCCATCTGGACCACACGCGCGAGGGCTCGCGCAACGTGTTCAAGTTTGGTGGGACGTCCGTTGGGAGCCCCGCACGGCTCTGCGGGCTCGTGCGCATCGTTCGCGAGGAGCGCGAGCGTGTGGTGGCCGTGGTGGTCTCGGCCATGGGCCACACGACCGACCACCTGCTCGAGGCTGTGGACTTTGCCGCCAAGGGGGACGCCGAGCGCGCGCTCGCGGTCGTCGACGCCATCCAGCAGCTGTCGATCGACAACGCCCACGAGACGCAGCGTCTGGTGGCGGCGGAGCTCCACCCCGACGCCGTGATCAGCGTTGAGGACATGACGAGTGAGGTGGTGGCCTTCTTCAAGCCGCTGCGTGAGCTGCTTTACGGCATCAGCTTGCTGCAGGAGAAGACTGCGGCCGCACTCGACACCGTGCTGTCCTTCGGTGAGCGCATGAGCGCCTCCATCGTCGCGGTAAGGCCGCGAAGCTGCTTCTGTGCGTATGGGTTGTCTGAGAATGAGTCGATGACGGTTATTCCACTTGGGACAGAGACTCCTGACGGCGGCAGGCGTTAAGGCCTTCTTCCTGGACGCGCGCGAGTGGCTCACGACGGATGCGACCTACGGCTGCGCTGTCGTGTCGTTTGACGAGTCCAAGCAAAAGCTGCAGGCACTCGCTGAAGACTGGGAGATGCGCGGCCTCCCGGTCATCACAGGCTTCATTGGTCGCGCTCGCTCCGAACTGGGCGGGCGTACAACGACCCTCGGCCGCAACGGATCGGACTACACGGCGACAATCGTGGGCGCCGCGCTTGGCGCCGACTACGTTGTGATCAATACGGACATCTCCGGGGTGATGACAGCGGACCCGCGCATCGTGGAGCGCGCCGTGGCGCTCTCGCACCTCAACCACCACGAGGCTCTCGAGCTCGCAGTCTACGGCACTCGCATGTTCCATGCGCGCACGATGGTTCCGCTGATCAAGGCCGGTGTTACCATGCTCATCCGCAACACGATGGACCCGAACGGCCACGGCACGTACATCAGCAGTGTCGACCGTACGGGCAGGCCCGAGACGTGCACAACGTCGCTGGAGAACCTAACGATGCTCGAGATGCGAACGCGCATCATTCAGGATGCCAGTCTTCAGGGTGCAAGCGCTGGCGCCGTCAGTGAGAATATTGGCGCGCGTATCACCAAGGTGCTCGAGTCACGTCGGATCCCAGTGTGGCTCTCTATCCGCGGCGCCCACGGCCAAGCGATCAACGTCGTGATCCCGAGAGATTGCGAAGAGATCGCTCGTGACGCTATTCAGGAGGAGCTGGCGTCTGAGATGGAGTCGCACGAGGTAGACCCGCTCAATGTCCAGTCGCCCGTGACGATGTTGTCGATCGTTGCCGAGGATTTCGCGCTCGTGCCATACAACCAAACCAAGTTCTTCGGCGCTCTTGCGGATGCAGGAATTCCCGTGCTTGCTGTTGGCCAAGGAACGAGCTCTCGATCGCTCAGTTGTGTCATCCGCGGCCAAGACACCAAGGTGGCCGTGCGGCGGGTGCATGACGCCTTCAACGTGGACCACGTCGACGTTAGCATCGTGCTGCTGGGCTGCAATCACGTGCGTTTGTTGGTCGAGGCACGAGTGGGCGTACCTAGTTGATTGGGCTAACATCGTCGTTTGTCTGTGTATCGGGTGTCTGGCAGATCACGCACGAAGTGATCGCTCAGCTACAGCAGCAGCAGAACCTCTACCTCCAACAACACAAGGCGCGCGTCAAAGTTGTCGGCTTCGGTTCAAACTGCTGCCGCTTCGAGTTCAACGCCCGCGGCTTCACGTTCGAGGAACTGCTTGCGCGTGTTGAGAGTTGCGACAAGCGTGCACCACTTGAGCACAACAGCGATGCGTACGCTGGAGCGCCGACCATCTCGCAGCTTGACGCCCTCCAGGACTTGCCGATCCCGATGCTGGTTGACTGCTCCGGCCAGTCATCTACCAAGAACCTGTATGATGCTTGCCTCGAGCGCGGCATCCACGTGAGTTCCACGCCGTGACTGTCTTTTTGTTCGGGCTTGTTCATCTCATGATTTCTTCATTCAAACTTTAGGTTGTCGTGTCGAACGCTCGGTCTGTGTGCAACCTGCCGCCAACGGCGTCGCGCGAGAGCGTCGCGGCCAAAGCCAGGACGACCGGCCGCGCGTTCCTCATGTACACGTCGACGATTGGCGCGAGCTTGCCGGTGATCGACACCCTCGGCAACATCATGCGCACAGGCGACCGCGTGCTGCGCATCGAGACCGCGCTCAGCGGGTCGATGGGCTTTGTGACAAACCAGATTATGCGGGGGGTGCCCCTGTCTGAGGCTGTGCGCGAAGCGCTTGTTCGTGGCTACTGCGAGAGGGACCCACGTGAAGACCTTGCGGGAACTGACGTCGCCGCCAAGATCGTCGTGCTTGCACGTGCGCTTGGAGTGCGGCTTGATACACGCTTGATCAAGGTGGAGCCGCTAGTGCCCCATGAGGTGCTGGCTGGACTGCAGTGGAGTGGTGTTGAAGGCGATGCTGAATCGCTTTGCGAGACGCTGAAGGCTCATGACGACGCCTTCCGATCCAAGTTCTACACACCCGCCATCGAACAGGGCAAACGGCTGCACTATGTGGCGTCCATTGACCTCACTCGATTCCCAGCAATCCAGGCGGAGGTCAAGCCAGCGCTGATCGACGAGAGCCACCCTGCGTTCTACGCGAGGGACAACGAGATCTCGTTCGGATTTTCTACGCAGCAGTACCAGGTATGTGCTCGATTTGTTGTAATCATCGTTGTGGGCTGCATGAACGACTTACCGAGACTTGCATGTGTGGAGTAGCCCAACCCGCTGGTGCTCAAGGGGTCAGGCACGGGTGCAAGCGCGAGCGCCACCGGAGTGCTTCGCGATGTAGTCACGATCCTCTACACGCTCCAGGGCAAGAATCTTCATGTGTAAACTGACAGCCGCAAGCGCTGTCCCGAGGATCTGGGGCGCCAAACTATGTTTTGCATAGTGCATCTTGTGCATGTAGGATCAGCAGAGGTAGAAGTCCGAGATAGGGGCGAGCAGCAATTGTTGTCAAGCCTTGAAGACTCTCGAAGAGTCTCTCTTGAACTGCTCAGCTCGTGCCACCGCCATGGTCGCATCAGCCGCAGCAGACTCTGCAGCTCAAATCGAACAACATCGTTTCTTTGGGCCAGTCTCGTTTGATGCACCGGTTGTGCTTCTTTGACTAAGTTGTTGTCACGGTTTGATCAAACTTCGAAGCACCAGCAACGTGTGGGTCTATTTGAAGTGTACGCATCGGCTGGTTCCGCTACCTGATCTGATGGTTGATGAAGCGCAGAACGAACAGCTTGAACAGCACGAACAGCACGAGGAATGCGACTTGCACCCACAAGTTGAGCGCGATGTCGTCGTGCTTGGTCTCGAACACTGACTCGACGTACTCCTTGACGGTGAAATTCGCGTACATCGACGGCGCGTCAGTCAAAACCCGACAGCTGACTCCCACATCGCTCGCCATCGCGTCCGTCGCCTCTGCTGGACAGTCGGCAAACACCAGAGCGGAGAACACGCTCATCGTGTACGTCTGAGGCATGATGTAGTATAGCCACTTGTAGCCGATCGAGATGGCGTTCGCAGGAGGATTGAAGCCCATGACCACCACGCCGAGTGAAAGCCACAACACACCGAGAACAATCGCGATCTCGATGCTCGGGAAGGCGTACGTGAAGAGTTGAGCCAAGTAGGTCTGCCCGAGCGCGGCCAGCGTGGCGTTGATCCAATACAGCACGCCTGTTGTGAAGCCCGAGAAGCCCACCATTGGGAAGAAGATCAACGTGAACACCAGCGTACTCACGACCGTGTACGGGATCTCGACGAACGACTCGGCAACGAGGTACCAAATCACGCCGTATGTCTGGGATGCTCGCTCGCGGTAGAAGACCATCCGTTGCTCCGAAGCAACGGGGACGACCGCGTTGAACGGAACCCATCCAACAAATATCGTCGAAATGTAGATCAGTCCCAAGCCAGCGTTCACTCCCTGGTATGACTCATAGTCAACGTCGACATAGAGAACACCGAACAGCAGCGCGAGCGCGATCGACACCGTGAAGCGAGTCACGTTGTACGACGGTGTACGCCAGTACTGGTTGAAACACCGGCGTGTCAGCATCACCAGCTGCGTCATCGAGCTGGCCGCGCGCTTGCGATCAAAACTCATCGCAGCAGTAAGTGCAGACTCGCAGCCGACGCCGTCACGGCCAAGCATATCCACCAACACGTGCCACTGCTCGCTCTGGGCGAAATGGTCAACGAAGTCGATCTCCACGGACGCAGCAGCAATCTTCCGCTCGCTGTCCACGCCAGCACCGATGCACTCCAGCATCCATGTCGCCGGGTTGTAGTTGGCATCGAGGGGCGTCACACCCGGAATCGCCTCGAAGTACTCGACCAGATTGGCACAGTTGGCACCAAGGTCTCCAAAGAACACGGTCTGGCCACCGCGCTTGAGAAGCAGTAGCGAGTCAAACAGCGCAAACACTTCGCTTGACGGCTGGTGAATCGTACATAGCACCGTCCGGCCGCTGTCAGCCACACGCCGCACGCCGTCCATGATGATTTTGGCTGTGCGCGCATCCAGACCACTTGTGGGTTCGTCCAGGAACAGCACGCTCGGCTGCGCGGCGATCTCGACTCCGATTGTGAGTCGCTTTAGTTGCTCCGCCGAACACGCGCGCACGATCTGGTCGGCAATTGTGCCAAGATCCAACATCTCGATGCACTCGTCAACGGACGCATACTTGGCCTCATCGGACACGGAGGTGTCTTGGCGGAGGAAGGCGCTGAATGTGAGAGCCTCGCGGATAGTGGACGAGTCCAAGTGGACGTCGGTTTGCTCGCAGTAGCCGGTGCTTCGTTGGATCGCCAGCGCGCTGGCCTGGTGGCCGTTGAGCATCACCTTGCCCTGGATCGAACCGCCGGTCTTGCGTCCAGCGATCACGTCCATCAGAGTCGTCTTGCCAGCGCCAGATGACCCCATGAGCGCGGTCATCGTCCCGGGTAACGCGTATCCGCTCACGTTCTTGAGGAGGTCGATGGTCTCGTTCTTGGTGCCAGGCTTGGGCACTGAATACCACAAGTCTTGGAATGCGAGCACAACAGGAGGCACAGTCGGGTGGTCGTGATTGATGGCGACGGCGATGGCGACATTGTCCGACGCTTTCGGTGTGGTCACCGCGGAGTATTCGCCGTCGATGGGCTGAGTGGACTTTGCTGATCCGTCCGCGGAGGACTCGCCTGCAACCGCGCCAGCCTCGGGGCTCTCGTGTCGCTTGAACTCGAGCATAACGAACGCGAGAGCGATGCAGACGAGGTAGAAGCCGGCGAGGAACAACACGCCATACCAGATCCACTCCTTCCCGGACTTGATGTCGTACAACGACAATGAGTACTCACCCATCGTCATACCGTAGTTGCCGCAGTAGTCGACGCCATCGTAGACGCAGACGTCCAAAGCAGGCGACCGGTAGTTGTTGACCACCAACGCCCGGAAGCACCACGAGAGTGGATTGAGCCAGTACAGCCAAATGAGCCAGTCTGGAATGAGTCCGGGCGTGATCAGGAACCCCGAGAACATGTTGAAGAGCAGGTCCGTGTACATGGCGAACGGCTTGAGCACGTTCAGGTTGGGGGCCGCCGCCGAGATGAAGAAGAACCACGCCAGAAAAGTCAGGTTGTTCAGGGCCAGTAGCAGCAGGAACACCACAAACGCCGCCGCGTCCGCCACGAACCCGCACATCCAGTACACGATCGAGCCGAACACGACGCTCTCCGCGACCGCGAACGGGACCTGGCCCACCGAGCACGCCATGACGTAGGCCGCCGTCTGGAAGAAGTTGGCTCGCCGCTGCTTGTAGAACACCTCGCGCTGCGCCATGTTGATCGGCAGCTGGGAGCTCAGACTTAGCACGAGGAAGAGACTCGCCTGGTACGCCACGCCCTCGACCACCTGCGCGTTGTCTGGGGCGAACTGCCAGAAGACCGACCCATAGATGAGCGCCATGAACGTCACCAAGAACGCGCGGCTCTTGAGGTACGCGGTGTTGCGCATTGAGATCTTCATCTGCCGTGCGGTGAGCGTCCAGGCGTTCTCGAAGAACGACCGGCCGAACGTCGGTAGCTCCGTCAGGTACTTGGTCATGAATGGCGTTTGGAGACTCGGGGACACTGGCTCGTCGACTGCTTCCAGCGTCCGGGAGTAGATGTCGGACGCCCGGAATCGGTCGGCGAACTCGCTTGGCTGCCGCAGATACACTTGCAAAACGCTTGCAGGTGACTGGCGTTGGTATCTGGTTTGTTGCGGCGTGCCGAGGTCCAGCAGGAAGTCGGCCACATCTCGGTCCGCCGGTCGCTCGAAGCCGAGATTTGCAAAGTATGAGTCTACACGCCGCACCGGACCGTAATACATAACCTCGCCAGCGTTCAGCAGCAGCACGTCGTCGAACAGGTCGAGCACCTCGGGAGACGGCTGCAAGAGCGAGATGACGAGCGTCGCGCGCATCTGCTCCGCCATCTTTCGGTTCGCTTTCATGATGTCGAACGTTGCCGACGCGTCGAGGCCCGTGCTGATCTCGTCCATGAAGGCCGCGGGACGCAGACCGAAGCTCATCTCGCCGAGCGTCGCGCGCTTCTTCTCACCGCCTGACACTCCGCGCAGCATCTCGTCGCCGATGACCGTTCCGCGACACGTCTCAAGGCCGAGCTGCTGGACAACAACGTCCGGGAACTGCGCGTTGAGCTCGTGCAGCGATGCATTGGCGAGCGCAGTAGTAGAGGCGTCGCCTCCCGTCAAGAACTTGTGGTGGTGGCGGTACAGCACCGACGGGTTGAAGCTGTTGGCGTACGCCAACGTCTCCTCCACTGTCAGCACGGGGTAGTGCTCGTCGCGCTGAGGAACATACGCGATCAGCTGTGGCAGGTGCCCGCGGACCTCGTGCTGCACGCGACCGTTGTACGAGATGTGTCCGTCGACCTGGACGTTCTTGGCGGTGGGAAAGGTCCCGCTGAGCACACGCATGAGCGACGACTTGCCCGACCCGGGCTGTCCGAGCACGAGCGTCATTGTGCCCGGCCGCAGCACCATCGTGACATCCTTGAGGATCTGCTTGCGTGCCGTCTGCTTGCTGGCTGTGAGCGTTGCGGCAGTCCGCTTGAGGTCGTGGATCAGCGTGGGCAGCTCTGCGCCTCGCTGTCCGTCTGCGTCCGAGGTGACTTGGACGTCGGCGGAGATGGAGAGGTGGCGGCACCGGATCTCGACTTGGGGCAGCGCCTCTCCTTCGATCGCGGGCGTCAGCGTCGACGCGAGGTTGACGTGTAGCATGTGGACACCGCCGGTTGTCATACTTTGCGCGCTTAGCTTGTCCTCCATAGTGATGCACTTGGAGTAGCTCACGGTTCGCTCGCTTGCGAGGAATTGCAGGAATGGCGACTAGCGTCGTCGCAGTTATGGTCGCTGGAGACTGCTGCATGGTGCGGTGTTCGTCCGGTGGCTGCTCGAAGCGCGAGGATTGGAGACGACCGCGCCTCGCATCAGCGGTCGTGATGTGGTTGAACCACTGACGATTATGGTTGAGTGCCGATTACGGCTGAGCGCAATTTGGCAACAATACAATACACTATTTTTAACAAGTGTATCGAGTATAGCACATGCAACATCATTTCTTCTGAAGATCAAAATACCCAATTACAAGTGATATTAATGCAAACAGGGTTTGGATAAGCGGTGCTGACGGCTGGACGGCGTTTATGATGAGCATGGCATCGTCCACGCACCATGGATCGCGGCTTGCAGACGAACAGTACACGAACCAGTGATGGTCGCTCCGCAATCGCCCGCTCACCGTGATCCTTACAGCTCAGGCGTGAGCATCTTGTGAGGCGGATGATGCTTGGGCAGGCACAGAAGCTCGCCCTCCACAGAGATCACCACAGTTTGGAGCCAACCGTTCACGTTTGTATCCGTTGTCATGAAGGACTTGGCCCTCGATGCCATGCCGGACGTTGGATCGATCCATTTCACCTACGAGCCCAGATCTACATTATATCGAGCTATCGTGCTGCTCGTGGCAGAAGGAAGTTCCCGGCGACCGAGCGAGCATGGCCTCGTGATGCGGAACTCGAGCGTGATGGATTCAGATATCTTGACCCAAACGGTTTCAAGATGATTCCAAAACTGATACTGATACGCAACACAGCCCAGTGACACGCTGTCGGTGGCAGCAGTCCGCCGTCCCGCATTTCAGCCAATGGTGGTGCGTGTTCATCTTGCGGGATTTGGAAAGCGAAGGGAACACCTGCGCATATAACCCGTTTCAAGCTTTTCCACTCGGCGCGTGCCGGCAAAACCATGGCTTCATCCCGCCTCACAGGGGGGACAAGGAAGAACGCCGCCACCATCTTGGAGCCGACAGAAACCCCCGTCATCGCAACAGGTGGAGGGAGAAAGAACGCGGTCCGTCGCTCCGCCGCCGCCGCCGCTCCGCCGCTCCCCGTGCCGCCCCAAGGCCTCCGCCGCCTGCGTGACCCTCTCCATCGTCTTCCTCTCGCCTCGTTACCGCCTCTTCCGCCGCGCGACCGTCCATTCTCCCCCGTAACCAGCCAACCATGTCGCTCTTCTCCGCGATGGCCGACGAGAACAGCGTCTGGGCGAGAGGCTCGGCGCTGTTCAACATCTCGAGGTGCGGGATGCACCAGCGCTGGAGGGAGATAGTGGCGTGGACGCGCTGACGCGGGTGGTGGCCTGACCGCTGCCGTGTGGCGTTGTGTGGTGCGGTGCGAGCAGCCCGCTGAACGACCTGCTGGAGAAGGACGACTTCACGCTGGAGCAGGTGCTGCAGGAGGACGAGCTCATCCAGGAAGTCAAGACGCGCAACACCAAGCTGCTAGAGTTGTACGTCGTAATATGGACGCGACCACGTCCTCCCTGGCACCGTGCTGATGGTCCCACCCGCTTGGGTGCTGCAGTCTGTCGCAGGAGGCGATCGTGCTCAAGCTCATCGAGTACGTCGTCAAGACGCCCGAGGACCCGTCGGACGACCTGCGCGCGCTCAAGTACCCGTACATGGCGTGCGAGGTCATTTGCTGCGACATCATGAGCATCACGGAGACGGTCGCCACGGCGTCCGACGGCAAGATCGTCGAGGCGCTGTTTGAGTTCCTCTACACCCCCGGGGATCTCGACCCGCGCCTCGCCGGGTACTTTGAGAAGGCGAGTCGGAGTGTCTGTCTGAATCTGCCGGTGGCTGCCATGAAGGAGATCTGACGATTGCGATTGCGAAGTGCAGATCGTGACCATGCTCATGGTGCGCAAGCCCCAGGAGATGACCAACATCATGAACAAGAACTCGGAGAAGCTGCTGAAGGGCTTTGTGCGCCATGTCGACTCGTTCTCCGTCTCGGAGCTGCTCAAGCGACTGCTCCAGCCCTACCAGAGCGGTATGCTTGTCATGCCGAACGACTGTGATGGGTCATTGTTAACCGCTCGTTGCTGTGGACGCTAGACTACATGGACGACATGGACTTCCCGGGCATGTCGATGGGCTTCCCGCCGTCCAACGCCTGGTACAACGCACATGACGACGACGATATCTCGGTGGGGACGCCGACGTCGTCGAAGGATAAGTCACTCGCTTGGCAGTACGAGACGACGGTCGTGGACCTGCTGATCGACAGCCTCGCGGTGAACGACAGCGAGGGAAAGCCCGTCGACAGCGACGTGCACAAGCACGCGTCCGACATTTTGGTCGACATTATCCAGTGTGGCATCCGCGCGCAGCAGAACGATCCGGCCTCCCCGGCCTCGGCGTCGACGCCCATGTCGTTTGCGCTGTTGGAGTACCTCGAGACGAAGGAGGTGGTCGAGAAGCTGGTGGCGCTGGCGATCCCGCCTTCTGCTGATGGATCGTACTCGGCGTCGTCCATGACGGGTGCTTTGTCGGTTCTTGGCGCGCTGCTGTCTCGCCACACGAACGCGCAGTATGCGACCACGGATGCGATCCCGCCGGCGGTTGCGTGCGTCGTGGAGCACGTGCCAGAGCTCTGCGCGACGCTGACGACGGACGACAAGGATGTGGGCACGATCCGTAACCAACGCCACCAGGAGGTTCCACGACTTGGGCTTCGTCGCCTGAAGCTTGTTGGTTTGCTCGTGCTGCTAATCCAGTCCAAGTACAAGCAGGTGGACACTGCCGTCCTGAAGGAGGTGCGTTATTTGCTGGACAGCATCGATATGGCTAGGCTGCCTGGGTATTCACGTTCTCTTGTCATTGCTGGTCCGTAGGATGTGCTGAACATTTGCTTGGACCTCTTCTTCCGGTTCGAGTCGGTCAACATGCTGCACGCGGATGTCGAGAGCATGGTGGTCGGGATTCTTGAGAGCGGCAGCCAGGAGCTTCTTGCGGGTCTCGTCAAGGATGCCCACCTGCTCTCGCGCCTGGTCGAGGCTCACGAGAAGAACGACGACGCCACGAAGGAGGCCAAGGGGAGCTCGCTCGGCTACGTCGGCCACCTCCATCGCATTTGCAACATGATCATTTCGCTGCTTGAGGAGATCCGCAGCAGCAACGCGGAGGGCCGATCGACGCTGAACGACATGCGCCAGGCAGACGCAGTGCTCGAGCTGTTCGAGGAGGACCAGACTGTGTGGAAGAAGTGGGAAGAGCTGTCGGCAAACGTCCTCATGCCGATTTATGAGCGTGAGCGCATGCCACTGGGCGGTGTGACGATTTCGCCCGGTGGCGACGACCCGTACTCGGTTATGGGCTTCAACCAGAGCGACGAGCTGCTGAACGCGCAGTTTGCCGAGATGCTTGGTGCGTCCGGCTACGGCGGCAGCAGTTTTGACACGGACTTCGACATCAAGCCGGGCGACACGCCCATGATGCCGGAGATTATGAACGATAGTAGCAGTAGCGAGGAGGAGGAGGACGACGAGCTCGCGCGTCAGGGGGCGGGTGGTGACCAGGGGCCTGACCGGTGGGCGAACTTCGAGTCGGGCGGGTCATGGGCGCAGTTTGAGCAGGACTCGTCGACATTCGACGCCTCGTTCGACCCGACGCCGATTGACGACGTGGACTTCTTTTCGGACAAGGTGGAGCCGATTTCCTTGTCGGACGACGCCGAGGACGACGCCGCGGACGACGCCGCGGACGACGTAGCACAGGACCTGGCGGCGCTGTCGACGTCGGATGAGGCAGCCCCCGCTGCTGACGAGTTGTCCCCGACGCTTGCCGCAGCGGAGGTGTCGCCCGAGGAGCCTAGCGTCCCGGTCGATGCGCCAGCAACTCCCCCTCCTGCTCCTGTCGAGGAAGCTGCTGCGCCTGTGGACCCGCCTACAACTCCTGCACCTGCTGAGGACGCCGCTCCCGCGGCCGCGCCTGCGGAGGAGTCCAACTGATGAGGCGGCGTCAGTGGAGAGCTGTGCGATCCTACAGTATCATGTCGCGCGAGCAAATCAAGCGCTTGCCGCGGCCTTGTAGCGTTTCTCATTTCCCTTTGGAGATAGATAGATCACATTTACTTTCGGCATGGCGGTGGCGAGGGGAAGGCGCGCCTGAGCGTGCGATCCCCGTCGTGCGTATGTGTGTTGGTGCAAAACATTGGCTCGAGACGACAGGAGCACGAAGGATGACATGGGAATACCGACCGGGAAGCCGTCGAGTACGAACAAGATGACAAGATGTGATTGCCAGCTATCAATGGGGTGTTTCTTCAGAGCGATGGCGTCCTTGCATTGGTAGTCACGACCACTTACTTGCGTGAAGGATCAGCGACGTCGGTCTCGGCTGCGACTCCGGCGTCGCCCTCGGCTTCGGCTTCGGCTGCGACTGCGACGCCGCGGACTCGGCCGTCGGCTGCGTCGACGATCACGACTGCGACTGTGACTGCGACTACGACTTCGACTCGAGCTGGAGCTGTACCGACGCCGCCTGGAGTTTCGGCTTCGGCTCGGACTTCTCCCCCTTCGAGTGTGGGAGCGGGAGTGCGACGACGACCGAGAGTTCCGCCGCCGGTCATTCGAAGCAGATCGAGAGCGAGGGCGAGACCGGCGTTTCTCGTCTTCACCACGGCTGCTCACAGTGATCGGTACGTTACTGGCGGCTGCCTGCGCCACCGCGACGGGCTGAGGCACGGCAGGGATCGTCAATGCTGAATATGCTGGCACATTCATGGTGGCAGTCGGTGGAACAGCAGCAGCTTGGGGTTGAAGAAGCGAAGGAGGTTGAGGAGGAACGGGTTGCGTTTGCGGCGGAGGCCGTTGGAGCGGGATGGAAAGCTGGACGGGTGCAGTCGCCTTCACGAAGCTCGACGGGAACGCAGAAGCGGCAGCTCCAGCGCCAGCACTCATCTCATCCGTCGAGCTCGCCTTGACGAACATGCCCAAAGATCCCCTAGCTGCCATCCCACCCACCGCTGGCCGCACGGAATTGTGCCTGCCAGGTCCAGGAAGAGACTTCGCGAAGCCCAAGCCTTGCCGTTGGTCGGCTTTGCGTTTCCTCCCGGCATCATTCCACCGCTGCAATTCCGCCGCGTCCTCTGCGTCCATCGAGCTCGCTGGTTGTGTGGGACGAGCACTTTGACCAGAGCTGCGGCCAGCGCCACCACCTCCGACTGGCCCGCGACGAAACCGAGGGTCGCGCTGTGCGAGTGCCAACAGCTCGCCAGTCACTTGCTGCCTGGACCCGTCCATGATCTGCACGAGCTGGGACGCGAACGCGCTCTCGCGGTTCGTCAGCAGGGTGTACGCCGTGCCCGACTCGAAGCCCTCAACGCCCATTCGTCCCGTGCGGCCGATGCGATGCACGTGTGTGTCGATATTCTTCGCCACGTCGAAGTTGACAACGTTCTTGATGTTCTTGACGTCAAGTCCGCGGGCAGCCACGTCAGTCGCGACGAGGATGGCACACTCGCCCGCCTTGAACTTGGCCAGCGCCTCCGACCGATCGGCCTGCGTTTTGTCCCCATGCAGGCACAGGGCCGCGAATCTCGCGCTTGTGCCGTTCAGATTCTTCGCAAGCTCTTCGCACCCCGCCTTGCTGTTCGCGAAGATGAGGACCCTCCCTTCGCCCGCGATGCGCGTCAGGTTGTTCAGCAGCCACGGCCACTTGGCTCGATCGTTCGGGAGCACGACCGGGACTTGGTGAATCTCCTCATTGGCTTGACCCGCGCGGCCGATCGTCAGCGTCACTGGGTCGTGCAGCACGTCTCGCGCGAGGGCCTGGATGCGCCGCCGGAACGTAGCCGAAAACATGAGCGTCTGCCTGTCTGGCCGGATTTGGGTCATGACGGAGCGCAGCTGCGCCTCGAACCCCATCTCGAACATGCGGTCGGCTTCGTCGAGGACGACGAACGTAACGCGGTTCATCGGCGCGTGCTTCTTTCGGATCATCTCGATCAGCCGGCCCGGCGTCGCGACTACCACCTCCGCGCCGCGCTTGAGCGCCTGGATCTGCTCCCACTTGCCCACGCCGCCGTACACGGAGGCGCACTCGGCGCCGTACGCAACCAGGAACTTGCGCGCCTGTGTGAAGATCTGGTGCGCCAGCTCGCGCGTCGGAGACAGCACCACAGCGATGGGCCCTTCACCCTTGCTCAGCTCGCGCTGGTCCATCACATGGCGCACCATCGGCAGCGTGAACGCGAGCGTCTTGCCCGAGCCAGTCTTGGCGATGCCGATCATGTCCCGGCCCGACAGCGCGACTGGAAACGCCTGCGCCTGGATCGCGGTCGGCGCCTCGAGCCCGAGTGACATCAGCACCTTCAGCATTGTGCGGTCCACGCCGACCTGCATGAACGAGCGAACGGGCGACGGAACGGCCGCCGTGTTGGTGCCGCTCTCCACATGCACTTGGAGCTCCTGTCGAAGCGCCGCGACCTCCGCGGGCGAAAGGCCTGCAATATCCGGCTGCGGCGAGTAGAAGTTCTTGCGGAACGGCTCGTACGAGACGCGCGCGTGGTCCACAGGCGGCAGCACCTCCATGGTCTTCCTCGGGTCCACGTGCGCCTCGTCGTCCAGCGCGTTGGTCTCTACCGAAGCGAGCACAGAGAAACAGCTCAGCCGATGAGGAAGCAGCAGCAAGTGTTGCAAACAGCACCAGTGTGCAGACCGCACCTTGATCGACGCGCCTGGCCTCCGCGTACACCTCTTGGTCCGAGTCGGCCCCCTCGTCCTCCAGCTTGCTCGGCTCGGCTCGGGGCTTCTTGGTCGTCTGCAGTTCGCACAGCCAAGTCCACCAGCGCGCGGCGTTACGACTGCTACCCACACGCGAGCCGGAGGTCTACCAACGATCCCAAGCACGCCGTACGCGGGGCAGCTCCTCCAAGTAGCTGTCGTGGTCGTCCGCGTGGTTCAGAACCGCCGGCTGGTGCCATGTAAAGCGCCGTGAGTGCTCCACAGCCACCTGCGTACCGTGCCACCGACCGGGGACGGTCTCACCTTGCTGGCCGCGCTGCTCCCGGTCTTCTCGCGCACGACCTGCGCGTCGATCCCCATCATGAAGGCGTCCAGCGGGTCCACCTCCTCCTCCTCCGCGCCGATCCCTCCTCTACTCGCTCGGGCCTCCCTATCCTCGAGCGCAGCGCCGGCAGACCCGCGGGGTACTCGGCCCTCCTCTTCCTCCTCCTCGTCAAAGTAATCGCGCGCCTGCTGCGCCTTGCGCCTCGCGCCGCGCAGGTACTCGCGCTGCAGCTCTGCCATGTTCACCAACGCCCCGACTCGGCTCTTGGATGTTTCGATTGGGCGGTTGGCTTGAGGGGTACGAGTACCCCGGAGTACAACATACCCCGGTGTACAATGTAACCCGGCGAGGGGGGGGTCGCATAACCCAAGCAGCACGCAGGAAGCGACCAGGAACAAATGGCGGACGCGCAGGGCAAGAAGACGCCGTCGGACTTCCTCAAGGGCGTGCTAGGGCGGCCCGTGGACGTCAAGCTCAACAACGGCGTCGAGTACAAGGGCGTGCTGGCGTGCCTGGACGGGTTCATGAACATCGCCATGGAGCAGACGCAGGAGTACGTCAACGGCCAGCTCAAGGCGCAGTACGGGGACTGCTTTATCCGCGGCAACAACGGTGCGTCGCCCTCGCCGGCGACCCTGCGATGGGTACTTGCGCTCCGTGTGCTGACTGCTGTCGACTGTGCTTCCCTCTTCTCGCGCCGCAGTCCTGTACATCTCGGCGGCCAAGTAACTGCTTCTCAGCGCGAGGCCGACGGCGGCGCGGCTTCCTGCTCTGCAGCAAGAGGAAGCGCCGCGGTAGTAACCTTACGCCCGCGAAATAGACACCGACGGTCTCTCATGTCTTGAGTCTCTGTGCCGAGTAGCGAGCGAAGCGGATGCCTACTCGCCTCCCTGCTTCATGCTCCCGGCAGCCTCATGGCGGTCTTCATGCTCAGGCCGAAGTGTTCTCTTCATATCCGCGACAAATAGGTGGTTACGCGGAAGGAGGTTACGCATCGGGGGTACTCCCGGGGAAACCAGAGCACAAGTGAAAGCCGCGAGTTGCTCGCACGCGAAGAAGCGCCGGGCTCCCGCGCGCCGCGCCGCCGCCCCAACCGCCGCTCCCCGCCGCCTCCGACTGCTGGCACCGGCACCAGAAGGTTCCCCGTGCGCGTGTGCGTCTGCCCGCCCGTTTCTAGCGCAGGACGCTGGGTTTGTGGCCCAAGAGAGGGCCCGAGAGAGCCATGCTGGCGACCAAGTCGAGCTTCAAGAGCCCGCAGACGCGCTTCAACCTGCTACTGCTCGAGGACGGCGAGTTCTTCCTAGATGTGCGCCTCGTGTCCTACTCGCTGACGCGTGTCGCTTCGCTCCGTGCCGCCTGCTTGTGCTAACACTGGACCGCTGCTGGCTGATGCACGCGCAGGACTTCAGCGTGCACCGCTTCCCCGACCCGGTGCCCGATGCGTCCCGGTACGCAGTTACTCCCGAGCACTAGTTGGTTACACTGCTTGTCGAGGTGGATGCTAACGCGCTCCTGGACGGGTGTGATAGCAAGGTGCAGGGCCGCCTGAAGGTGTGCACGCGCGGGTTCTTCTTCGAGCCGCAGGACTTCACGCTGCCGATCATGCGCTTCTTCTTCCGCGACATGGCGCAGATGCCGATCGCGGAGCTGTATGACCAGGCGAACGGCGCGGACTGCGCACTCTTCCTGTCGTTCGAGTCCTCGCAGGTCACGGAGCTCAAGGTGCGCGGCGTTGACCACCCGTACGTCACCAAGGAGACGACGCCGACAGAGGACGAGCCGGAAGACGCCGCTGCCGCGCCCAACAGCAACATTGTCCCGAGCAAGTACGTGTTCGCGCTGCTGCACTCCAAGATCGAGGAGTTCCTCCGCAGTGTCGTGCCCATCTGGGAGCTCGCGCACCAGAAGAACGTGCTGAACAAGGTGGACGAGGAGATTCTGCTCGAGCCCGTGCTGCGTCCGCGCCTCACCAGTCAGTTCGACTCGAGTCTATTGGTGGACTTCCGAGAACGCCCGTTGCTGACGGTGGGGAAGCTAGTCGACCGCATTGTGCCCCTGCTCAAGTACCCGGGATGCCTGATGCTCACCAACCAACGGTACGCGCTTTGCTCTGTGCTCGCGAATATTTTGATACGGCGCTGACGTGTTCGCTTGCGTGTAGACTCTACTTCCAGCCCGCTCAAATCAACAACGTGGGCGACCCGGTTCTCAACTGGGCATACAGCACAATCGAGTATCTGTACAAGCGCCGACACATGCTCAAGCAGACCGGGCTGGAGATCTACATCAAGAACGGCGAGAGCTTCTTCTTCTCTTTCAAGAGTCGGCGCGATCGTGATGAGGTGTACGACATGATGATCAGTCAACCGGATCTGCAGCGGCTGCAGCAGACCGAGCTCGAGTCCATGTTGCTCAAGTGGCAGCGCCGCGAAGTCTCAAACTACGAGTACTTGGTATACCTGAACAACGCCGCGGGACGGACCAAGAACGACTTGACGCAGTATCCCGTGTTCCCCTGGATCCTGGCCGACTACACGAGTCCGTCGATTGACCTGTCGGACCCGTCTATCTATCGCGATCTCTCCAAACCGGTTGGGGCACTGAACGAAGAGCGACTCGAGTTCTACAAGGCACGGTTCGAGGCGATGCCCCGAGGAATGGAGGCCGAAGGCATCCCTCCGCCGTTTCTGTACGGCACGCACTACTCAACACCCGGCTACGTGCTCTACTACTTCGTGCGGATGGCGCCAGAGTACATGCTGTGCTTGCAGAACGGCAAGTTTGACTCCCCCGACCGCTTGTTCCAGAGCATCTCGAGTACTTGGAGCAGCGTCAACACAAACCACGCTGATCTGAAGGAGCTCATCCCAGCATTCTTCGACAGTGACCTGTCTGCCAACGAGTGGCTGCGCAATGGAAAGAACCTGGACCTGGGCACGACCCAGAAGCTGACTCGGGTACGTTTGTGTTGGAATCATGTGGATTAGCTGGGTCTTGATGATGCTGATGGAATCTGTGTGTAGGTTGGAGATGTGGAACTTCCGCCATGGGCATCGACGCCGTCCGAGTTCGTCCGGATCAACCGCGAAGCACTGGAGAGTGACTACGTGTCGGCGCATCTGCACGAATGGGTGGACCTCATCTTTGGTTATAAGCAGTGCGGCGACGAAGCCGTCAAGGCGAACAACTGTACGTGGATTCGTGATGTCCGCTGATGACAGAGAGACGAAAGCATTCGTGTGGCTGGCTGTGGATCTGATGGGATGTTTGCGTGGTTGCTACGGCAGTGTTCTACTACTTGTCGTACGAGGGCTCTGTCGACCTGGAGCGCATCACCGATCCAGTTGAAAAGTGTTCGTTTGAGGCGCAAATCCAAGAGTTTGGGCAGACACCGAAGCTGCTGTTTACCAGTCCTCACCCTGCGCGGCACGAGCTCGGAAAGCACATTGAGATCGCGACGTCCGAATTGACCCCGTCGCCGAGAAACAGCGAACTGTCCTCGTCGTCTCTCTTGGCGGATGGGTCCGTGTCTTCAAAGCCTACCAACGGAGACGACCACCCGGTTGGCGACCAGCAACACGATGCGGAGCTGTACACGGAAGGAGAAGACGACAGTAACGCTGACGGAAGACGGGGGATGTTTGGCTTCCGTGGAAAGTCGCTGGGTGTCTCGAAGCAGGCGCAGTGGCTGGTTGGCGGTATCACGGCCCAGATCCGGCGACGCATGAGTGTGGAGTCTCCACGGCGTTGGGGCTGGATGTTTGCTGGCAAGAAGGCTACGGGCGATAGCTCTTACTGGGCTGGATCTTCGCCACATCTTCTTCACTCTGGGTACGTTTGTCTAGGATTGTCATCGTTGCGAACGCTACCGCTGTGAAGTTGGTGACTGGTGTATGACTGACTCGTGCTGCTCTGCCGATAACCAGAGAGGTGACGTCGCTTCTGATTTCACGCGATGGTCGCGCACTGTTTTCGACATCCAAGGACACCACGTTCAAGGTTTCAGCGTCGCTGGACGGCACGCTGCGCCGCAATCTGTCGTGCAATCTGGCGCTGTCGTGCTGCGATGTGTCGCCCGACGAGAAGTACGTGTTCATCGGGTCGTGGGACAACTGCATCTACATGTACTCGGTCGAGTTCGGTCGCGTTGTGGACCAGGTGACGGCGCATGACGACGGGCTGTCCGCTGTCTGTGTCTCGGACGACCGCGTGCTCTCGAGCTCGTGGGACGGCTCGGTCAAGATGTGGCACTACACGGCCTCGGGGCTGACGTCCGCTCCACTGATGACGTTCATGGAGTGCGAAGACTCGGTCTCGTCGCTCAGCATTAGCGCGGATGGTGCCGTCGGTGCAGCCGGCACGCGAGCTGGTACGTCACCTGCCGTCTGCTTCCTGTCCGTGTTAACTTTGAGAGCTCACCGCGTTGCTTTTCCACAGGCGTGGTGTATCTGATCGACTTGCGATCGGGCGAGCTCCTGCGGAAGCTCTTTGCAAGCCCAGTCAAGCACGACGACATCACCGGACTAACGTTTTGCGGCGGCACGACGTCCGTCGCTGTCATGACGGCGGGCAACGAGCTGTCGGTGTACCACACGGACGGCACGCGCATGATCACCATCATGGCCAAGGCGGACGGCCCCATCCGGTACGGCGACCATTGGCGACCGTGGCGAACGCATCCTCAGCTAGCCCACCTAACGCCTTGTCTTGACCCGTGGTCGCAGCTGCTTCGAGTGCGACGGCGAATACGCGGTGGGCGGGTCGTCGACGGGCAAGCTGCTGTTCTGGAAGCTGGACGAGCCGAGCGGCAAGGAGCTCGTCTTCCAGATCTCGAACGCGCACACGCAGGGCGTGTCGGCGCTGGCCGTGAGTCCGAACGGGTCGACGCTCGTCTCGGGCACCACGGACGGCTCGATCCGCGTGTGGAAGCTCAAGCGCCGGTCGGCTCGCGGCCGCCTTCCGGGCTTCTTCTGAGCGTGGTGATTGGCATGTGACGTGTGCAGAGGTGGATGGTTACAAACAGGGAGGCGTGGCACTCTAGCTGATATGGTTGGAAATAGACAAGCCTAAATCAAGAATGTTGATTTACCGAATATAAACATATTTGGGCTTGTGAGCTTTTTGAATGAGCTTATCGGAGCAGAAAATCGTTTTTCTCACGATGCCACGTTTGATTTTTCGTGAAATACCACTTTGTATCTCTGTTCCACAAAAAAATGAAAACCGACAACATTTTTTGTAGAACAAAACCAAAAAATAGCGATATGAAATTGAAGAGTTCCAGAGATAAACCCAAATGACAATGGTAATTTACCGTTTCAGTATATTTATTTTGATGTCAGGTCCGTTTTAGTTCATCTGATGAGGTTTTAGATAACATTGAAGACAAATTAAAAGGGGACTCGCACCAAAGAACAATTAAGTGCCTAAAACGCAGATAATTGTGTTTTGGTTACATCGTAACGTTGTACCATTTCAACATGCTCTATAGCTTATGAAAGGCGAATTGCAGCATGCAGTCTAAAATGGTTACATTATATAGTACAATATATGAGTCGATAAAGTATTTCCCCCACATGGTGGGCGTATTGCTTCGTCGAGTTGAGAATACCACTCAACTGGTTACGCACAACCATCACAAATCGCGGCAGTCGTGTAACCCGTCACGGGATCCAGGAGAGGTGACCGAGAGAGAGAGACTGACGAAGCCGAGCAGGAAGGAGCCGGCAACATGGCGACGGCGCGACCCGCCCCGCGCGGAGGCGACGCCGCGTGGGCCAAGATGGCCAAGGCGGTGCGTTGCGCGGTCGTGGTGCGGTCCCCCGCGCGCTTCTCCGGGCTCTGTTAGCCCACAATTGCGCGCGCTGTCGTTATATCCGTGCCTTGCCTCGCTGACTTGCCCTGGCGCAGAATGGCGAGTTGTTCGCGCTCATGTACGGCTCGATGGTCACGCAGGTGGGTCCCCGCCGCTGTAGTTCACTGCGCTTGACCCCACTGCATGTACTAAGCTGTCGTGACTCCAGCTGATCAAGGACTTCGAGGACCTGAAGCTCGTCAACCAGCAGCTGGACACCATGTGAGCCCACCCAGCGGTCAACAGAGTGCGCGACGGCTGGGCTGACGCATGGCCACGTTATGTGTTGGCAGGGGTTACAACATTGGCATCCGACTGATCGACGAGTTCCTGGCCAAGTCGGGCGTGAACAACTGCCAGGACTTCCGCGAGACGGCCGAGGTGATCGCCAAGGTGGCCTTCAAGATGTTCCTGGGCGTCAACGCCGAGGTCGCCCAGTGGAACGCCGACAACACGAGCTGCAGCCTGCTTATTTATGACAACCCCCTCACCGGTGAGCCTTGCGGTGCTCACTCCATTGGGTGTCGACGTGTCGCGCTTACTCGAGTCGCTGGGTTGCCGACGTGCAGAGTTCGTGGAGCTGCCGCCGAGCGCGTACGGCGTCCTGTGGTACTCGAACGTGCTCTGTGGCGTGATCCGCGGCGCCCTTGAGATGGTGCAGATGAATGTGGAGGCCAAGTTTGTCAAGGACGTGTTGCAGGGGGACGAGGTGTCGGAGATTCGGTGCGTCGCAGGCTCTTCGTGGCCGAGTGATTGGCGCTGTCATTGACCTCTCGGACTGACCACTTGTGTGACGTGTGGTGGTGGCTGCGCTGTGATTCGGTAGGCTTGAGCTCAAGGGCATGATCGAAGAGGCGATGGGCGACGAGTACAAGGAGGACTAGTGCTTTTCCATCAGCGCGCGCTCTGCAGCGGGACCGTGCTCTGGCGCAGTACGTGGAAAGGGAAAGCACCATCGCAGTCGAAAACGAGCTGCGTTGGAGTCTTTGTCAGGTCATGATCGGTCCAGAGATGTCAAACTGTTGAGAATACGCGCACTAGTTGTGAGAACAAAGCCGACGATTGTCATGGGTTCATGAGCTGGCTCAAAATGGCGTTCCGCATCCGTGCCTTGACGCTGACCACCGGTAGTTCCTGTGACGCGATTTGTTCCCCTTCCTGGTCACAGCTTCGCGTCCCATGCGTATCGCGTTCCTTGGACAAAGGATCAGGACACAAAGCTGCGTCCAACTCTCCCATTCGAGCAATCGCTCCAGCGCATAGACGTTCTTGGGCCGTGTCCACACGCGCGAGACCCCTGCTGCCCAGTCTCCATGGGATCGCTGCCGGTCTGCTTCGGCTCGGCACTAAATGTGGTCCGAGGTGATTGACCAGCTTCCCCAAGCACTGGCCGTGGATGCCCCAGATTGAGATCGACCCGCTGTCTGAAAGCAGCACGAAGATCGCCTCGCCTTGCGGTCGTTGCTCTCCAGCCTTCTGGCTCGAGGTGACGGTCGTCAGACTTCGGAACGGTGTCGGCTCGTTGGTCTGCCAGCCGAGAACAGCGCTAAAGCTCGTCGAGAGCGTTAATGTTGTCGCTGGGTCCGCATTCGAGCGGTGAGCATGGTCATTGGAATCCGTCACCAATGAGTGGACTGGCTCAAAGTCGTAGAGCGTGATGATACCTGTTGCGAGTGCCAATCAGTAAGAGACGCGAAGAAAACTCGACGCATACCACCACAGGCGCACCTTTATCGTCCCCGACGGCAATCAGCATCTCGTTGCTTTGGCCGTCAAAGTGCCACGCCATGGTCGACACCAGTCCTCCCAAATCCAGCTCCCCCTTTGTCTGTTCAGCATCAATACGCGGGTTGACACAGCCCACCGCCGCGTAGTGCCCGTGCTCGCGATCAACAATGCGCTGGAACGGATGCGGGAATGTTGGCGGTAGTGCAGCAGACAACCAAATGGAAATGCTCGAGCGAGCGCTTCCGGACAGCAGTGCGAAGTAAGGCAGTGGATCGAGGCAGCAAACCTGTGCCAGTCGTGGATCAATGTCATCAGCTGGCGGGTGATCTGGAGAGCAACATCGATCAGCATCGCCGAGTTGCGCTTCTTCCGGACTGGCAGACGTTGGCTGTCCCGCGGACAGAACGGTGCCGTTCCGCAAGTTCCACACGCAAAATGTGCCGTCAGCGCTGGATCCGGAGACAAAATGGAGTGCAGATGCATTCACATCGACACAAGAGATCTCACACAGCTTCTTCCGAGCCTCGGCCGGTCCTCTGCCATCTTCGAAAAGCAGGATTCGTCGCTTCATTTCCTCCAGAAAAGCAGCAAACGTCATTCTTGCAGCTGCAGCAGTAGAAGCAGCAGCAGCAGCAGCAGCAGCAGCAGCAGAAGAGGTAGCCAGTAGTCGTGGACGAATGCCTGAGTGATTGGCGTAGGAGAGTGAAGGGATCACGGTGTCGAGGACCTTAAGGGCACACACGCTATCGACGGATGTGCTGTCAGGGGTAAGAGCTGCAGAGACGAACAACTTCATGAACCACCCAAGCTCGCTGCTCTGGAAAAACGATCGTAGATGAGCAGGCACGGACAGATCACTCCCGTGCAATTGCTGCGACTCTTTCGAGTTTCCTGCGCCGATACGCCACGCGCTTGCTTGATTCAGCACGCATTGCGCACTGCGCCAGTGATTGAGAGTGTACACCTTCTCGAAATTCTCGGACCGGAGCACCAGGATGCTGCCCGTGTCTCCCAGCGAACACGCCACGTATCGAACGCCAGCAACCCACTTGAGTGCAGAGATCTCACTCTCGCTGACCTTCTTGTGCGTGATTACAGCCACGCCGGGAAGCATCAGGCGCGCGATCGTCCCGCCCTCTGTTCCAGCAAAGCACGTGTACTGGTCGTCCACTTCGGCGACGCTCGTTATCTCGAACTCGATACCACTTGGCGCACAGTGCACGAGCGCACCAGTTGTCAGAGACCACGTTGCGATATGGCGCGCAGACACGGCGACGATGCAATGTGTCGCGTCGCTCACGATTACTCCGACGGGAACTCTTGAGGCATTTTCGAGGTTCTCGTGGAACTCCATTGCAGAACCAGCGGTCTTGGAGCTTGCTCTTGTGTCACTGGTTGCTCTCTCAGGTGCATGCGCCTCCAGAACCGATGCGACTGGTGCAGCCGAACGACTGAATGACTCCTTGGCTGACTTGGAGAGCGACTCGTCCAGAAAATGAATCACAGAGTGTGCGACAGCAATCCTCTTCTTGGACTCGAAGTAGCTCATCGCCTTCATTGGACGCGTTCGTGTTCGGAGAACGCCTTGATCCTTCACGTATGAGTCTCGAGAGATGGTCTGCAGACACGAGAACTTGCGAAGGTCCCAGATTTTGACAGTCCCGCTCTCATCCGCCGACACAACCTGGGACGAGTCCGGCACGACCTCGACGCCGATGAGCTGGTGTCGGTGGCCCATGAGTGAACCAATCTTCGTCTCCACGTGAGGGTTCCACACGTAAATGCTCTGATCAACGCCGCCGCTGATGATGTACCCGTTCTCGCTGCTGTATCTGAGCACCGTAACTCCCTGACGGTGACCACTCAGCGTCTTCACGGGCTGATACAAGTGCAGGTCCATCATATAGATCTTCCCGTCGAGACATCCCGCGGCGAGTTGATCCATGGTGTCGATAACGATCAAATCGGTGCAGATCTCGTGGCCCTTGCTAAAGAACGAGTGCGTCCGTGTGAGAGAATCGAGGTTCCACACATGCACTTGACCCAGTGTGCTGGAGGAGTAAAGTCGACGAGTGGACGGATCGTCATGCCCGGCTAGCGCCATTTGCGTCCCATCACACGGGATTTGCTAGATAGAGGAGAGCACGAGAGAGGTGAGCGGGAAGCGCAAGTGCCTTGCAGCGAGGGCGATTGATACCTGTCGAAGCCTCAGGTAGTCAATGTCATACAGCGAAATGACTGGGGACGTGGACGCCGTGATGACATATCGCCCGGGAGACCAATACATCGCGTCGACAATGTGTCCGCTGCACAAAGCACGCGTTACGCTCGCTCCAGTTATCAGATGGAAGCAGGGTCCTCTTCTTGAGCAGAAGGAACGCAGAGACTTACGTCGAGATACCGGTAGTCGACGGAGCCTGGCGGAGAGCTTTGTTCGTGTCCACGTCGAGCATCCAAAACCCAGCCTGCTTCTCGTCGTGGAGCAGCGCCTGATCAACATCGGAGAAGTAGTACTGATGAAGCATTAGTCATCGCGTGGCGCGTAATGACAGCGCCGATCGTTGATTCATACCATCCCTTGGATCTCGGTCGGAAGCTTCACAGGCGCGGGTACATCGTCGGTTTGGTACTACACGGCAAAGTTTCACCGATGTTACCAGTCAGAAGAAGATGCTCCGAGCAAACCGCACAGTCTTCAAGCGACCAAGCAGCGTGAAACCTTGCAGATAGCGCCATCTTGCTCGAGTGAATGCACATCTGCACAGAAACCCTCGCATGAGATTGCAGGCGGCAGTAGGCATCGAGATCCCAGCCTACCTGAAGTGTGGAAGAGATGTGTGCTAAGTGCTTCCCACGTCAAGTATCCCTGAGAGTGGATGTCGGCTTCGCGGAACATGGTGCTCAGCTCTCGTGTGAATCGAACCTGCACGACCACCCGCATTAGCATGTGCGCGCCAAAGCAAAGTACTCGTCAAGCAAAAACAGCACCAAGGTACCCGCTCGCTTTGGCAAAGTCGCTGCGCGTTGTGCTGTCTGAACACTTTCAGGACGAAATCCTCCTCACTCAGTTGATCGCTCCCGTGGAACGCACTGTGGAGTGTGGCCATTCCATCCTGGTCTGAACGTGAGCGGCGTTAATCGTCAGCAGAGAGCCCAAGCACTGCCTGCAACGCACCCAAGTTCATCACTCTCACTGGAGGCGCAATCCGCGCTGCCGTCACCTTCCGAGCATCCCGAAGCTGAGCGATAGCAACACTGCTGCGCTTTCGGAACTGAGGCTGGGCGACCTCTTCGCCTCGGTTGATGTGCGGGAGCTCGGTTGCTGGGATCGTTGACGATCGAGCCTTCTGTTCTCTCGTCTCCCGCGCCGACGGGTTCTCTCGGATCCGAGGGTAGTAACTCAGCGTGTCCGCGACGAAGCCGTTATCCAGGTGCTGCTGCCGCCGGTGAGCATCGACGGTCGATGGTCGCTCGGCTTCGAAGCGGCGGTGACCGGTCTGGAATGCCACTGGGATCTAATCACAGCCAAGTGAGCTGCTAATCCCCATACACGATGCCACTGGTGCGAGCATGAGCTCCAGCTATTACGCACATCGACAGGATGGTAAATCTTGCGACTGTCGCGCGGAAACGAGCGCGCCGTGAGAGCGCGAGCCGTCTGCACGCGCGGAGTCGGGGCTTGCGGACGCATCAAGGCTCTGCTGGCGCAAACGTGACGCACAAGTCAAGAAGAACCGCCTGAACGACGTCAAGCGTCACCAAGATAGCATCATGGTTTCTCTTGTCAATCACCAAAGCGCACGCTGTTGAAGTCTAAAAACAGCCGCGCCATTCCAACAGCCCAATGCCCTAGTTCGGCTTCGGCTGCGGGCGAGTCAACGCGGCGAATGATGCGGCGTCGTTGACGATCCTCTGCGCAGCGTCGCTGGCGGCGAGAAGCTCCAGTTCGTGCTCTTGGAAGGCGGCGACGTAGTTGCATTCAGTGAACCCGAGCCTGGGAAGGCAGTCGATCATCACAGTCAGTCAGTCACACCTAAGAATGGACGAGGAGCGGCATGCGCCACGCACTTGCGGAACAGGTCGAGCGAGGCGGCGTTCGTCTCGTGGATCTTGCAGTAGATCCGCGTGACCTTGAGCTCCGTCACAGCTACAGCGAGTCCAGGTGTTAGACGTCACGGCAGCCTCCGTTTGATACTTCAGGCCGCCGTACCATAGAAGATCATGAGCTGCACCGCGTCCTTGGCAAACCCTTGCCGGCGGTACTTGGCCTCGGCGACCATGATCTCGATCTCGCACGCGCGCGGGTCCTCATGGTCGTTGAAGAACAGGTTCACATCCCCGGCCATGCCTGCCCCGCGCCACGCAGCAGCCTCAGCCTCACGATGTCCAAGTCAGTGCAAGGAGATGCCGACCGACGCACGGTCAATGGCCGTGGTGTCCGTGTAGGAGGCGCTGACGCCGTCGCCTGCCGCCTTCTCAAGGACGATGAACGTGCACTCTGCCCCACATTGACACGCGGTCAGCAAGACGAGCGCGTCGAGCCGAAGAAGGCCAGCGAGACAGAGGGAGACGCACTGGTGGCATCCTCGCGCCACGACTGCTGCATCGCGTACTCCTCCTCCACCGACAGGGGCTCGGACGCCGTCGTCTCTGCGATCAGAGCCGGCGTAAGTGGTCCGCAGGTCTGTCGCGTAGACCTCGATGTTCATATGCAGACCTTGGAGCCACGGGTCGGCCATCCATGCGTGGTACTTGTCGACATGCTCGCGCTCGTATGGCACGAGCGTCACCTTCCTGCCCGTCTAGGGACCGCAAAACAGCGCGTATGAAGCCCCAACCGGTGGGGAAATGACCGCGAGAACCAGAGCTGCATGGTCAGCTCAGTCGTCTGGCATGAGATCACCCGCAGCGAGCACACGTACGATCACAAGGCCAGCGTTGTCGAGCATTCTGGCGGTCGTCTCCTTGGTTGCGGCAGCAGGACAATTTTGCAGGACGATAAACCTGGCCAAATTTGACTACCAGATAGTCATTAATTGACTACCTGGGAACAAGGCAGGCAGGTGGCTTGGCCTTGGGGTGCCAAGTGGGGAATATCAATATCAACATGACCTTGGCTCACGCGGAAGCAGATGCGACGCTTCCCGCGCTCGCAACGGCGGCAGAGCACCTCGTGCGTCTCTCCTGGCTCGACGTACGTCTTCTACTGCGTGTTCTTCACCCGCCCTGAAGATCCGGCGCCCTGGGTCGCTGCCGTTGCACCAGGATCGCCGCTAAGGACGGCTGCACTTTCTCGACAGGCGGAGGCGGTGGACGCGCTCGCGGGGACCAGTAGGACGCTGAGACGAGCGGCGCGGGGGCACAAGTGGCGAAGGCGCGTCGTCCGCTCGCAGGGATTCCCACCCGCCGCCCGCTTCCGGTGCGTGACGAGGCCCAGGCTCAGGCTCGAAGGCTGGAGTTGCAGGCGAAGCACCGCGGGTACACGTTGAAGATCACCGCCCACCTGTGTTGGCTCACGTGGATCGCTGTGGTCTGGGCACAGGTGCTGGGCACGTGCCGGTCATGTGCTCGAGCTGCAGACAGCGGCTTTGGAGCGCACGCAGCAGTCGTCGACGGCTGGGTACTACCTGTCGGTAAGGCGCATGGCTCGAGTGTTTACTGCCGTCGAGTGCTAAACGCCACATTCGCTGCAGCTGATCGGTACGCGAGACGTGGACGAAGCCGTCGCGCTGGAGACGACCGGCGTTGAAGGTTGGCTGGGTGTGCTGTTGTCCCCGTAGCGAGATGGAGATCTCACTCTCTTCGTTATCGCGCGCGGCGTTCGACCAGGAGAGATTGAGCGCGACGTGCGGCGCACCTTTCCGACACTAAGCTTCTTCAGCCCGGACGGTGCGCTGGCGCACACAACGCGGCTTGACTCGTACTTACTGACTGGAAGCGTGCGTGTGGCAAGGCGTGGGCGTCAAGCAGCTCGGGAATGTGCTCAAGGCGATCGCCGTGCACGACCCGGACGTCGGATACTGCCAGGTAGGCAGCCATGTCCCTAGCCATGCTCTTGCGCTCTCTGGACGCACTCGTCTCACTGCTGCCTTGTACATTGATGACAGGGAATGAACTACGTCGTGGCGGCCGTCCTGCTTGTTTTGAGTGGCGAAGGACAGGAGGCGCAACCTGATCTTGGCACGTCCTCACCTCAAGAAGCTGCTTTTTGGGTTGTGCTAGCGCTGATGCGGCACGGGGGCATGGCGGAGCTGTGGCGAAAGAAGATGCCAGGGTGCGTCGACAGTTGGCAGCTTCTCTCTGAAGGTCACCAGTGCACCGAGCTGTCTACTCACGCGCTCTGTGCTCGACAACGTACAGGCTGTCGCAGTGCATTTATCTGTACAGGCAGCTCCTGCAGACGTACTTTTACGACTTGTCAGTGCACCTACGGCACATCGGCATGCACCCGAGCTTCCTTGCGACTCAGGTAAAGTGGGGGCAGCTCCTGCTTTGCCTCGGAGGCGTTCAGAGGCGTGACGTCTCCACTGTGAGCTGGTGTAGTGGTTCGTCACGATCTTCGCGCGCGTGCTGTCGGCCTCGTCTGTCGCGCGCGTATGGGACTTGTTCCTACTGGACGGGTGGAAGATGATCTTCCGCCTCGCGCTCGCTGTCACTGCGCGCGTGCAGCAGCGACTTCGCTCCATGGTAACCTCGATCAATGGGGAGCGATTAGAGATGGCGATGAGCTAACCGCGAGTCTGTTTTCTATGCTGCCCAGGACATGGAGCAGTGCAGCGGCTTCTTCCGGAAGAACCCCAAGCTCGGGCTCGAGGCGTGCCGAGCTGAGGAGCTGATAGCGGAGGCGTTCGAATACAAAGTGACGCGCCGCATGCTGCGCCGCATGGAAGAAGAGATGCAGATCGAGGTGGGGCCGCGCCGCGGAAACTTGTCCCTGTCCGAACCGGTGACTCACTCGCCGGCTTTGGTTGACGCCCGGTGATTCACGTAGTACCTCCGCCTTCGACTCCAAGAAGCTCCACTGTCACACGAGCACCGCTTGTTGTTTCCGGCTCTGGACGCCAGCAAATCCGACGGCTCAGAGGACCGCAACGAAGTGCTGTCGCGGATCCGGACGCAACTGGGGCAGTTCGACAGCGACGTGGCGAGTGACAGCGTCGTTCTGCAGCAGAAGATCGAGACGGCCGACAAAGCTCTGACGCGCGCCATGGCGGCGCTGAATACGGCGGCTTACTCGCTGAACGAGGGCATGTTCGAGCTGGCCGAGCAGTTGGAGATCCGGCAGGTCCTGCGGACGCAAGAGAAGGAGATGATGGCGCTGGCGGTCGCTACCGCCATGTCGCCCGAGACGACCATACAACAAGGAGACGCGAGTCGGATCAAGTCTGTCGCGCAGCAGCTGTGGCGTCCGTCCGCGGCCGCGCTCGAGTTCATCAATAGCCGCGTCCTCGGCTGCTTCGAGCGCGTCACGAGCGCTGCCGGGTCCGCGAAGGGAGACGAGACCCGCGCCGAAGAAGACGAGCGGGAGCGCACGCTGCAGTACCTGGATCTGCTTGTGCCGGCGTTGGCCGCTGATGTCCGAGCAACCCAACGGAAGGTCACAGTCATCGAGCGCGAGGTCGAGACGCTCGGGAGCCGACTCACCGCGCTCCAGCGCGCGTCGCAGCTCGCGCAGGTGGAGCTGGAAGAGGCGCAAGACTTCAAGGACCGCCTGGCCGACCAACTGCTGCAGATCATGCTGCGGTCCCAGCGGCGGAAGAACGAGCGCATGCAGTCGCTCTTCGCGGACGCCGACCGAGTTTGAGGTGTGCGCACAATGACGGCGATCCATCGAGCTAAAGCGACGAGAACACGATGGCGAGTCGCGTCGTGCCATCCGCAGCAAGCAGCGCGCGTGGAGGGTGAAGGGGATCGATCTAATTTATTCAACTACCAATACGGAGAGCACGAGCGAGCCGGCCGCCACCCGCGTGAGCGCACCAACCGAGCGACCGACCCCGACGCTCACGCGAGTCTCTCAGTCAGGTGAACTAGGCGCCCCCGCTCGCGTCGGTCGTTCGGCCTGCTCGCGTCTCCGTTCCGTCTCCTCTGTGGTTCGTTCCGTGTCCATGCCGTTGCGCTTCCCCCTCGTCGATCCGTCCGCTCCGGACGCGAGGCAGGCGTCTCACTGGGAGACGAGTTACTCCGTGTCGACGACGATGTCGCCGCCGAAGTCGGCCGCGGTCGCGGGCTCCGAAGAGAAGGCGGCCGACACCGAGACGGGGGCGGGGTTGATGCCCGGGCCCCACGCGAAGGGCGTCTGCGTGACCGCGGCCGCGCCGCCGCCGAGCGTCGGGAAGGCGTCCTTGTCGCTGGCGTTGAACTTTTTGTTGCCGCCCTTCTTCTTGCCGTCCTTCTTGGTGGGCGAAGCCGAGGGCTGCGCCTCACCGGCCGCCGCCGCTGCGGGCGAGGCCGCCGCCTTGTCCGCGCGCGCCGTCTGCTCGTTGAACCAGACCTTCTTCTCCTTGATGGCGGTGATCGACTCGGCCACGGCGCCGACGGCCGTCGGGGGCACGAGCCCGACCGTGGCGAAGCCCTCCATCTGCGCGAGCGGCAGCGAGAACTTGGCCTCCTTCTTGGGCTTCTTGCCGCCCTTCTTCTTCTTGCCGCCGCCGAAGCTCATGTACTCCTCGTCCTTGCGCTGCAGGGGCTTCATGCCGTCGAGCTCGACGGGCGCCGTCGACACGGCGTCGGTGCTGCCGTTGCTCGCCTTGAGGTCCTTGGCGTACGCGTTCTCGAGGAAGGCGACGAGCGCGTCGCAGAGGTCCATCTCGTCCTGGTACGGGTGGATCTTGGCCAGCTCCTTCTCGTACTCGGCGAGCTTGGCCTCGTACTCGGCCTTGCGCGCGGCGTCCTCCTTCTGGCGCTCGAGCTCCTTCTTCTTGCGCACGAGGCGGATGTTGTTGTAGTAGCGGTCGTTGGCCTCCTTGAACTCCTTGCGCTTCTCCTTGAGCGACGTGAAGAGCGCGTCGAGCTTCTCCTTGATCTCCTTGCGCTCCTTGGCGAGCACGGGGAACTTGTCCTGCTTGCGCTCCTCCTCGTTCAGCCGGTACAGCTCGTCCAGCTTCTCCTTCTGCGCCGACAGCTTGGCCTGCGCGGCGTCGATCTCGGCATTTTTGGCGGCCTGCTGCGCGCGGATGTCCTTGATCGAGTCGTTGTGCGCCTCGACGGCGCCGGCGTCGCCCGAGACCTTGCTCACCTGCTGCTTCTGCGTCTGCAGCACCTCGATCTCCTTGATCAGGCGCTTCTCCTCGTTCAGCGACATGGAGCGCGTCTCCTGCTGGTGGCGCAGCGACGAGATCTCGCTCTCAAACTCGGCCTCGGTCGAGAAGCGCAGGCCGGCGCGCGCACTGCGCTGCGTCTTGATGGCCACGTCCTTCTTCTCCTGCACCTGCTTGAGGCGCGCCGTGATCTGGTTGCGCTGCTGGATGAGCGCGTCCTTGGCCGCGCGCAGCTCGCCGAACTCCTTCTTGGCCTCCTGGATCTGCTCGCCGTATCCGCCGCGGCCCGTCTTGAGCGCGTCCATCTCGGCGCGGATCACATTCTGCCGCATGCGAGCGTTCAGTTCCCGTCAGTCCCCTGCTCCTGCTCTTACGCACTCACTCCCCCCGGTCCCCAGCGAGCGAGCGACGCACCGTGCGCGCCTGCAGCTTCTTGATCTCGGCGTCTAGCTTGCTGATCTCGGCGTCATGCGCCGCCTTGTCGGGCTTGGGCAGGCGCTCGATCACCTCGGGGATCTCGACCTCGGCTGCGACCTCCACCGCCACGACCTCCTCCTCCTGCTTCTGCTCCTGCTCCACGGCCGGCTGCTTCTCGCTCTCGCTCATGGCTGCCAACGTCTCGGGACTGCCTGCGGGCTCTTCTGGGCGGCAACTGAGTGAATGGCGGCCGCCCATTTTCCGCCGGACCTCGAGCGCCAGAGGGGGGGGAACCCGTGAAAACCGATTGATTGGCGCATCGATCGACTTGGACAGGGAACGCGGCCACGTGGCAGCTGACTTTGCAGCGCTTACGCTGTCTTTCGCGGCACTGTTTTGCCTCTATCATTTAAACTCGTACTCACTTAGGTACGAAGAGTGGCATTCTTCGTATCTAAGTGAGTAAACAAAAAGGATAAGAGGTACTAACGCGGGCTGCGACCGGTTTACGCTGAAATTGCTTCGATTACAAGCGCGGTGTGTCGCCAAAAACCTCTACAATGCAATCCTGCCATGTGGTGAGACAACAGGTTGCAACGTGGCTTCAACATGGACACTCGACCGCCAAGACGCTCGGCACGCATGGAGGTGGCGGCGCCAGGCAAGTGCCCGCAATGCGTCCGAGTGCGCTGGCCGGTCTGTCGTAACGTGTTAGTGTGCCGGCGAGCGAGTTGCAGTATTGCCTGTCCCCGCATGATCAGCGCTGGACACTTCCACGCTGAAAGAAGCCACACGGGAGGAGGAGCGCCGAGGACACAGACAGGGGTTCTTCTCTTTCTCGGGGTGACATATGAGGCGCGCGGGTCGTGACCCACTCTCTGGGTGGAAGAGCGATCCTCGGGACTCCCCAAGCCGATGCATTCCACGAAACGCCACCCCGAGAGCAGGCATGACGACTCGTCGGACGCGCCTGCCGCTCGCCACGGCGCGGCGGGTCGCGCGCGACGCCGTGCGCGCTGTCCGTGGCGACCTGTGGGTGCTGTTGGGTGCCTCCGAGGCGCTCGAGCCGCAGTTCACGTGGATATGCGTCTCGCTTCGGACGCCGCCTGGTGCGCACGCCTCGAGCCACACGCACCTCCGCTTCGAGATGGCGCGGGCGATCCGCGAGAGCCTCGGTGTCCTGACCTTGCTGGCAGCGTGCGACGGCTTTGGGCTGCGAGAGAACGGCGCGTTCTGGAGCGAGGTGCTGCCCGAGCGGCCGCCCCAAGCGGCCGTGTCGAGCTGGGCACGCGCCAACTGGAGCGAGCGATGCACGCGACCACGACCGAGCGCGGAGCTCAAACGCCCCCGCTTCCGGTTTGTTGTCGATGACCGAGGCGCCGCAGCGGCTGCCACCAGTGCAACCAGCGCGGTGTTCATGCTGTCCGTGCTGGAGATGCTCGTGTCGATGGACGAGCTGGAGCACCAGCCGCAGACACCAGCGTTTGAAGTAGCATCGACGG
The DNA here is from genome assembly GCA_023338075.1 of Phytopythium litorale. Taxonomy (NCBI): domain Eukaryota; phylum Oomycota; class Peronosporomycetes; order Pythiales; family Pythiaceae; genus Phytopythium; species Phytopythium litorale. The sequence continues at coordinate 39,141 of JAADYB010000086.1, forward strand.
CATTGCGTCCGTGGGTGCGACGAGAGCGGCTGGCCCAGACAATCGAGTGCGGCGTGGAAGTGCAAGACCAGCACGCGGACCGTGCTTGTCGGCTGCTTCGAATGAGCACCACGCGAGGGTGCGGTGCGGTAGGCGAAGCGGTCTTGGTACCGCCGCCCCTGCGCGTCCAGAAGATATTCTACTCGATGCCGTTCGCCGACAGGTCTCAACAGGCGCTCGAGAGCCTAACGCAGTTGGTGGTCAAGTGCGCCGATGTGCAGCTGGAGGAAATGCACTTGCGAATCGTTGAAAAGAGGCAGCAGAAGCCTGACGTGCAGACGCTCGCCGCGCTCCAATCACTGCTGTGGGAGGCATGCCAAGAAGGCCGCCGCACTTTGACAGAGGCTGCGCGGTGGAAATTCGAGCTGCACCACCCCAGCGCGATCGCCGCGGTGTGTTCGGCCTTCTCTTCAATGACCGAAGCCCACCAAGTCCATCTGGTTTTTCCCAAAACCTGCAGCGCCAACAACGACGAGCGCTTGGAGTCTGCCCGTGCTTGGAAGTGGCTAGCAGTCGCTCTGTTCCATCCATCGACAGCGTCTCGGGTACAGGCGTTGGCGCTCGAGAACTGCCGCTTGACGATGGACGACGTCGCGGCAATCGAAGAAGTCCTAGCCAGTGACTGGGGTGAGACGATGATGCAGCTTGAGGCATCGAGGCAGAACTTGCCGCCGCTGCCTATATCTGCTCGAGACGCATCGTCTTCAAGCTTCAGTGCGACAGAGAGAACCAAGGTATTGTTTGCCGACGTGACGCAAGGCACGCGCGTGGAGTTTAAGCCTGTGCGCCGGTTGTTCGGCAGCCCACTCACCACTCTGGCACGACAAGGACGCTTCCCCGTGCTCCACGCGAACTCCGATTGGGTCTGCATCCAATTGCCAGGATACGGCTGTGGGTTCGTTGCACGGACTTCCGTTCTGTCTGTTGAAGACCGCGACTTCGATCAACGAGGGCTAACCACTCTGAGCATCGACGTGGACGACGCCGATGCTGCGGTTGGGCTGTTGCGGTTGGTTGGTGGCTCTCTCCAGAATCTCGCGCTCAAGTCCAACACCTTCCGACGCAGCCACCTGGCCAAGCTGGTGGAGTGCTGTCCGTGCCTCACGAGTCTACGTCTCAGCTCGACCAAGCTTGACGACTTCTCCGATGCGATCGAAGCATCCGTTCGCGGCCAGTGGTTCGTCACATCGCTCGAAGTGAACACCCCAACGATTTCTGGCGCCTGCATCCAGCAGTTGTGCTCGACTATGTCTTCTCCCGATCGATGCCCACTGCGCGAGCTGCGACTTGGCACTGGACGGCTGACCAGCCGAGATCTCGAGACGATGCTCAGGATGCTAGACGTGAACAGGACGCTCAAGTTCCTGCACGTGCGAGTCTCGTTCGGCCTGTTCGGCAGCTTCTTCCCGCGCTTCCGCGCGCACCGAGGCGACCGCATCCAAGACGCCGCCGAGAGCAAGCGGGTCGTCGCGTTCCTGGCCTCCATCGGCTACTTTTCGGCGAGCGAGTCGCCCATGAAGAATGCCGACTCTGCCATCATGGCCTCGATCCTGTCGTTCGCGGGCGCCGGCACACGCGCCATCTCGGTCGAGGAGAACACGGACGGCATGTCGCTCGAGCAGATTGCGGCTCGTGCGGCTCGCGCGTAGGCGGGTAGCGCGCGAAAGACAAGGAGCCCAATGTGATTGCTTACTGGCGCCGTCCGCGAGACGACGCATGCATGCTCAGCGTATTGCACACACCTGCGGGCAACAAACAGCAAGCATCGAATGCAAATGGATGATGCTTGCTGTTGCTTGGCCAGCCACGTATGTCGCTCGCCAATCACTGTTGGCGTTTCTATTCAGCCAATCGGGGTCAAAGTCTCAGCAACACGTGTAGCCATTCGAATGCCATACAAACTTGCAGACATACGATTGCGGACACCCACATCTGTCGCTTGAACTTGTCGCAGGTGTCACAGCACGTGCGTGGTACATATATTCATTTATGAAGGTTATGAAACGGGTGCATTCCGAGCCAAGCAAAAAAATCCAGGTGCTGTTGTCAGCTGGTCAATGAGCTCGAACAAGGGCTCTCTTGCACACTGGGGGGTCTCGATTGCATGCGGCCTGGCTTCTCAGCGCGCAGTGGCCTTGTCATTGACGACAAGGCGAGCATCGAGTCGAGTCGTCTCTGCAGGTCGGGCCAGGTTCTGTCGAACCATGGCAGTCCCTGCCTGCGTATATATTGTCTCACGGGTTTTAGTCCACGCCACTGTTTTTAAATGCACGTCAGTTCCCGCGGGGTAGGTGTATTTATCTTGCTTCGTTATGACTACCCGGGAGTCCTCACTGACGTGCGTTTCTTGTCGAGCCGCCACACCACGTCCACACTCAGTCAGTCCAAGATCGGAGACCGAGCGACCGAGCGAGCGCCACTAACGGAAAGGCCGACAGGACTGGAGGACGCGGGAAGAAGGCGACGCCCAGACGCAGGACCCAGAGACACCAGAGCAGCTGCCAGGATGTCGAGCCAGGACGCGCTGCGCCCGACGAATTCGCTCGTGGGCCCGATGCTCACGGACCTGTACCAGATCACCATGTGAGTGGCGAGGGAGGGCGTCCGTTCTTGCGACCGCCAAAGCGCTAGGAACCGGGCTGACGAACAGCGTGCGCAGGGTCTACGCGTACTGGAAGGTGGGCCGGCACGACGACCACGCCGTGTTCGACCTGTTCTTCCGCAAGAACCCGTTCCACGGCGAGTACACGGTCTTCGCGGGCCTCGAGGAGGCGCTGGCCATGATCAACACGTTCAAGTTCACGGACAGCGACATTGCGTACCTGCGCACCGTGCTGCCGAACGCCGAGGAGGGCTTCTTTGAGTACCTCGCGTCGGTCGACTGCTCGAACGTCAAGGTGTACGCCATCAAGGTGGGGCCGACCCTGCGCGTCTTGCTCAACCCGTTCGCGCTCACTCGATCCTCACCTCGGCGTGCTCAATTGTACAGGAGGGGACGATCGTCTTCCCGCGCATCCCGCTCGTGCGTATCGAAGGAAGCCTGGCCGTCGGCCAGCTGCTCGAGACGCCGCTGCTCAACCTGCTCAACTTTGCCAGTCTCATCACCACGAACGCCACGCGATTCAAGCGCGCTGCCGGCAGCAACAAGAGTCTGCTGGAGTTTGGTCTACGTCGCGCGCAGGGACCGGACGGTGGCCTCAGTGCGTCGCGCTACTCGTACATGGCGGGTTTCGCCGGCACGAGCAACGTGCTCGGCGGCAAACTGCACAGCATCCCGATCAAGGGCACGCACGCGCATGCGTTCGTGCAGGCGCACACGTCGCTTGGCGATCTCAAGGTCACGACTCTGGACGGCAAGGAGTTCCTCGAGATCGTGCTCAAGTACCGTCGTGAGCTCGAGTGGACGCACACAAACGATGTACGTAATTCGTGCTCGCTGCAAGGCGACGTGGATACGATTGGAAGGGTCGAGCTGATCGTACCTACGCTTTTACGATGACAGGGCGAATTGGCTGCGTTCGTGGCGTATGCCATGGCGTTCCCGGACGCTTTCCTGGCGCTCGTGGATACGTACGACACGTTGTCGGTGCGTATACTGGTGTCTGCGATGTTCTCTGAGCGCATGGTTGTCTAATGCGCGCTTTACGCGGCTGTTTGTGTAGTCGGGCGTGCCCAACTTTCTCTGCGTTGCGCTTGCGCTGCATGAGCTCGGCCACAAGCCAGTGGGCATCCGCCTCGACAGTGGCGATCTTTCGTACCTGTCGAAGCGAGTGCGTTCCGCTTTCAAAGAGGCGGCGAAGCAGTACGGCATCGACTACTTTGAGCACCTGAACATCACAGCGAGCAACGACATCAACGAGGCGGTGCTAAACTCCCTCAACGAGCAGGTTCGGAAAACTGCATCATCTTCGTCGACAACAACCCCGGCGCCTAGCAAGCGCGCGAATGGCAACATCGTCGCCGGGCCGGTTGGATCTCTCAGTGTCGCTCACACGTATGCTCGTCATGTGCACGTCCAACTGTGTTCGCAGCGACACGAGATCGATTCCTACGGCATTGGCACGCACCTGGTGACGTGCCAGGCCCAACCGGCTCTGGGCATGGTCTACAAGCTCGTGGAGATCAACGGCGAGCCGCGCATCAAGCTGTCCCAGGACGTGAGCAAGGTGACGATCCCCGGACGCAAGGAAGGCTTTCGTCTGATCGGCTCGAACGGCAAGCCGCTGCTGGATTTGATGATTGGGTGTAACGAGAAGGCGCCGGTCGTCGGCCAGAAGCTGTTGTGCCGGAACCCGTTCGACGAGCTCCGCCGCGCGTACGTGACCCCGTCGGACATCATCCCGCTGCATCAGCTGTTCTGGGACGGCCCCAACGGCGGTCTCGCCGTGCAGCTGCCGACCCTCGAGGAACGCCGCACGTACGTGACGGAGCAGTTCGAGCTGATCCGCGAAGACGTCGTGCGGTCGCTCAACCCGACGCCGTACAAGGTGTCGGTCTCGAGCGAGCTCTATGACTTCATCCACGAGCTGTGGATGAAGGAGTACCCCGTCGCCGAGCTGGAATAAGGCTCTGTGATGCCAGGCGAGATGCCTCGCACGAGCACGCGAGTGCTGCGTCGCGGAGCGGAATGAGCGAGGCTCGCCGACACGCTGGTTCGATTCTAGGCTAGATAAACGCGCTGGCCACGGCTTCCGCGAGGAACGAGTGCGTATTGCTGCATGCATTGGCGCGTCGTCTACTGCTGCTTCTTGTCCTTGCGCCGCTGCTGCTGTTGCAGCTCGGCGCGCTTGATGGTGACCACCATGTCCGCCATCATCTTGAGGTTGATCACCTGCGATTGACGCCACGCCCGTTAGTCCGCCCGCCATGCCGACCGCCTCCACCGCCCCTTCCCCACGCACACATATCCTTACCAGCTGTACGAAGCCGATGGCGAGCAGCGGGCCGGCGTAGAAGATGCCCATGAAGACCCCGCGGCGGTCGAAGTACTGCTGCGACGCAAACAAGCGCCAGTGGTCGTGTCCCCACGCGTTGAGGCGCTCGGCGAGCGCCAGCAGCGAAACGATGAGCAGGAAGAGCGCTCCCTGCGCGTACAGCCGCCGCCGTGCGAGCACCACGGCCGCCAGCAGCGCCGAGTGGAAGAGCACGGCGCCCACGATCAGCGGCTCGCGCCAGTCCACCGCCTCATACCAGCGGAGCAGCAGGTGCCCGTACTTGGCGCGCAGCTCGCGCTCCACCTGCGGCACAATACTTTCCATGCCGGTCGACGCTCCGAAAGTGACGCTCCACAAAAAGCGAGCAGAAGACCATTTTCGTGATAATAAGCAGGAGAATGGTCGCCGCATACAAACATCAAGTGTTGACTCCCTGAACGCGGTGGTTGGGTGGTGGACTGACGCTGGAGTGGCGTGGATGGCCGGCCATCCAGAGTTCACTGCCGAGCAGATTCTCGGCTCGCTGCGCTCGGCAGACGCTCTCTCTCGCTCTCGCCACTTGGCCGCCGCGAAAATCGAGTCGGTGCCGAAGCCGCTACTTTGGTCGACTCGAAACGCTGTCCGACAGCGCCGCTGTGCCACCGAGACAAGGTACTCACGAGACGATCGTCCTCGTCCGAGCGGCTCTCGACTCGTTTCACGACACCTCGTTAGACACGCCAACGAAGCGAAAGTGGAGTTCTCAGCTCACCTCGTCATTTCGCGAAGGGATTAGCATTTTTGACACCCAAAATCCTATTCAGACTTGCTCTTCAACCAGAGTAAGCTCCACCACAGCTTCCTTCATTGACAGCACGTTTCCCGCTGCAAGTCGTGCATCCTGCTCAGCGCTGGTGTCTAGAGGAGGCACTCGAACCACTTGAGGGGCTTCTTGGCGCTGCTGAGTAGGCCCTCGCCGTTGTGGAAGGCCATGTCGCCGTGGTTGAGCGCCGCTGCGTAGAACGTGCTCGAGTAGTCGGCCGCGAACTTGGACGAGTCCAGGTTGCCGATGCAGCTCGGGAACTCGACCACGCCGTCATTCTTGGACGTGTGATGCGGCAGGATGAGACCGCCGAAGAAGTACGACAGATACTCGCTCGAGAGCAGGCCCGAGTACTGCGTGCCGCACATGCTGGCGGTCACGTACTTCTCGTGGACAGCGCGCGCGGACGCGTACAGCGCCGACTCCTCGGCCGAGCAGTACTCACCGCCGTCCCAGACGAGCGAGCGGCGCGTCGTCGTGCCGGGGCACTGGCCGATGAGCGTCGCGACGTCCGTGACGATCTCGTTGCCGCTGTCGCACACCTCGTGCAGGAAGTCCGAGCCCATGCTGCCCTTGAGCGGACCCGCGAGGTCGACCCAGTCGACGCCCGAGCCGATTGAGCACTTGCCCGTCGCAACCGCCCCCGCAAACATGTTGTTGCCCATCGAGTGCGCGACGATGATCGTGTCCTGGATCACCGTCGTGTTGGTCTCGCCCGTGCTGATGGCGCTCACGTTGAGGGCCATGTCGCACGCCTTTTGCTGCAGTGTGTCGTTGTACCACTCGTAGTCGTCCGTGTTGAGGATCGCGAAGTGGAACGACGAGCAGCACGGCGCATGCTCTTTGATGTCGCCGAAGAACGAGTAGCTGTCGACGAGTCCGCCGTCCGCGGCGACGTCCATGCCGTGGAAGAACAGGCACGGGCGGGGAGTGCTCTGGCACGAGTACGTCGAGCTCGCGAGGCTAACGCTCTGACGAAGCTTACGCCCCTCGCCGCTCGTCGACACCGAGTCGGAATAGACCGACGCCCCCCACAGCAGACGGATGTCCGACAGCTCGACGCTGTTGTCAACGGCGCCGTAGGTCTCCACGCAGTTGGTCGGAGCAGTCGCGGGAACCGAGATGTCGACCGTCTCGTTCAAGTAGCTGACGGTGATGTCAATGTCCTCGCCGAAGACCTCGAAGCTGCCGTTCTCGTCGGCGTCCTCGCACACCACGAACGTGTCGCCCTCGAGCGTCGTCGTCAGCCACTTTCCGCTCGCGCACGAAATGTCCTGCGTCGTGTCGACCGTCGATAC